>JAKTSI010000022.1:0-186103 GCA_030580135.1 Petasospora easanensis | reverse complement strand
TCTTCCTCTTCCTCTTCCTCTTCCTCTTCCTCTTCCTCTTCCTCTTCCTCTTCCTCTTCCTCTTCCTCTTCCTCTTCCTCTTCCTCTTCCTCTTCCTCTTCCTCTTCTTGGCTATCATAATCGCTTTCGCTCTGCTCCTCAGCTTCCTCATACTCTTCAATTGGCTGGATTTCCTGACCTTTCTCTTCCATCTCAATCCATCCATTCAATCCCACTTCCAATGCACAATACCATTGGAAAGCATCGCTCAGTGACGCAACTTTAGCACATAAGAATAGGAACGCAAACAGTATAAAACGCGTCTTTCCCACACTGTTGAAATACTTTTTGTTACCCTCGAGAAGTGGTGCAAGGTCTGTTGTGGCTAGAAGAATGAATATAACGGCAAATAATGAAGTTTGAGCCTCTGTGAGCTTGAGAGAAGAGCACTAGAAGTTCTTAGTTAGTGTTCTGTAACGATTTCGGGAGGGGCGTAAGAAGATACACGTACCGTTGTTCTGCGGATGCGCTCGATGAATGTTGGATCTGTGAGAAGCTTAAAAGATCCATAGTAGAGCCCAGAAATACGTGTAAATGCTGCTAATCTGACCATTGTCGATATGTGTGTGCCTGATTGAGATGTTGAGAGAGGATGTTGATATCGACGAGATCATTGCCACTTTTCTTTCAAATGTCATCTCGCGCTCTGGAGCCTGTGCTGCTTGTCAGCGCTGTACTATAAAAGGCCCTCAGAAGCTCGTCATAATTCGTTCAGATTACAATAAAATACAATAGACAGTAAACAATAGCAACTTGGGTATCAAGTGACACATAAATGTGCCGTAGGAAAAGCAAAACCTCCCTATTCGTGCAATCAATGCACATCACACTTGCAACTGCTCCTGATGGAACTTCACTTCAGCCGACTGAATCATTTCCTTCACTTCTTCCAGTCTCCGTGTAATAAAGAACTCATCCTTCGCACTATTAGCATCATCCAACTTCATATAGTCCTCCAAGCATAGAATCTGAGTCTTGTATGCCTCAGAATCCTCCAAAATTCTGATTCTCTTTGAATGTCTTCTCTTCTCTTCCTCTGAAGATTCAGGTGATGCATGAGGCGTTGGGAGATATCCACTTGTCTTCTTCGTTCCATTTGGAATGTAATGTTTCACAAATGCAAAAGTACAGAACCCTTTGCACTTTGCACAAGATATACCATCTTCCGCAAGCTTCTTCTCTTCTTCAGAACAGCTGTAAACAACACCCTCCTGAATCATCTCCTTCATTGAGTACCACTTCTTTGGTTTCACGTCCAGCGAATCCAGAATCGTATTTTGTACACTGTACTCTGTTTCCACTCTGGTCTTCAACATATCCAAACACTTGGCCACCAACTTCCTCTCTGGCTCCTCTGTAGGCCCATCCTCATCGAGGAACTTCTCCAACACAGCAACCATCAACTCCCAAATATCAAATACTGAGCTCTTCATTGCATTCTTCTTATAGTTCTTCGAAGCTTGTACCCCGTAATCGAGCCATTCGGTCATGGTGAAGTTAACCGCCTCATTGAAATTGTATCCAGCGTTGAATCCAGCATGGTACACTCTTGGATAAGTCACCACGTACTCGCCTGGTTGTTGGTTTGCAGTGTAACACTCAATTCCCTGGTCCAAGATATCATATGGACTCACTAAGGTGATCAGCTGGTGCAGAATATCAGGTTGCTTAGCAAACAGATCTGGAGCCAGGTCTTCCATGAACTTCTCAAACTGGTCTGCAAAACGAGATGGAATTGAATACCACTTCTTAGTAGCTCCATAATGCTGATAATTAGCACTCAGTGTGTACTGATCTTCAACGTGCCAGCAGAAAGTACTGAATGTGTTACCGATGTAAATCCATGGGATCGTCATACCAGAAATGTCAACATCCAAGTAGTTCAAGAGTGAGTTGCGGTCAAATGGGAGGTTGTTCAAGTTCATCGGATGATCAACATACTCTCTGTACTTCTCCTTCTTGATCTGTAATTTGTTTGGGATGTAATCCTTGGTTGGGAATCCCGAGACTTCACCGTTACGCAAGTTGTGGATATCGGCTCCGTAGTTGATCTTCACATCATTATCAGTGTTGTCAACAAGAGACCAGAATATCTTTTCCAGTTGATCAATACTCTTTGGCTTTCCACGGGTGAAGAAATGTGAATCAAAATCATCTGAAAGATCCTTGAAGTCCGAGAGAGAATACTCAATAGGAGCATCTGTAAATCCATAATAACCATTCCCCACAACACAATCATCACAACACCAACTATCCTTTGGAATACGACTGAGTGGAGGATCCAAGCAATATCTGTGGAATGGCTTATTACATGAATCACATAACAAGGTGTTTGCATCGTCATCGGCTTTGTGGCACACAACGCAAGGTTCATCAACTTCTTCGTCCTCTTGATCTGAAGAATCAGAGTCCTCATCTTTCAACAACGATGTTTGTTGATCAGCATCAACCATCGTATTAGTGAACTCTTTCTTCTTGGATAGGAAGTTAAAGTAATCCTTCAGTCTCTCATAGTAGAATAAATATACCGCGCCCATGCCGAGTGGGAATTTTGTAGTCAAGTGAGTCCAGAGGGCAGAGTGTGCATTCATCGAAGGCAAAGAGAGAGCCCTCATACCAGCATCTTCATCACGCTCTTTGTAAAACTTGATACATTCAATAAAGAAATCATAGTAATATATCTTTGCACCACGAAATATCTCATATGACTCCTTTGGAGGCTCGATGTTATTCATGTTGTTGAAGTTCACAAGCTGTTTGTGGAAGAACATTCTGCACCTGTTGAGTAAGTTCAACTCTTTCAACTTCTGTAGTCTTGGAACGAAGCGGAACTGTGATTTCTTGATGGAAAGTGGAGGTTTGAAGGTCTTGGGTGGAACAATCTTTACGAGGCCGTACTTGGTTCCAAGCGCAGTGACCGCATCACTTGATAAGAAAGCTATCGGGTCGTTGAATTCAGCTTCAGTGGGGTGCAAGGTTGGGACCTCTTCCAACTTTGTAGGGGATGGTTTTGGCTCTGTTCCAGGCTTGACTCCTCTGCGTGGAGACATGTTGCTTTCGGTCTTTAGTTGAGGGGTGTTTCCGGAGTAGATAGCCGATAAAGAGGGTATGAAAGCAGGAGCACAGGACGCTAGTGAAAGTGCCGTTGGCGCTGATTCGAGTTCTTGTGCAGGAGGAGACCTTAGAAAAGGATCCGGTGGGTGTGAATTTGTGAAAGTTTTCAACGTTCAAAGTTCAAAGATGGGGCGATTCACAATTGGTGATGAACGCCGAGGCCGGTGGTGCGCGCACACTTATTATATCAAAACACTTGTCATTACACTTCCTAATGAGGTAGTCAAGGTTGGAGGTTCGAACCTTGATCCGGACATCCATAAATTGGGTTAAAGTCTAGACGATGAACCACTGACGATTAATCGTTGTACATACCACAGATGAAGCTTCTTCTCCACATTCTGTCATCAGTTACCGGAGCTTTCCTAACAAGTGCGTGAGGAGCCGAGTAGCCACGAAAGCTCTGAATTTCACACTGACACGCTCACATACAAAAAAGAAAGCACCGCGTCCCAAACAACAGCTCAAGTCAAACGTCCAATTGTCCAATTGCCCATCGCATACTTAATAAAACTGACATTCCCGATGGATGCGATAAAGTACCACGTTAGCAGGCATAAGCTGCTAACGACGATTATCGTCATCGTTGCATTTTACACTCTTTCGGCCCTATGGTCTGACGACGAGCAGTACATGTTTGATCTGGCGGACGGTCCAGGTACACAAGGATTCGGAATCACTCGAGGCGGAACTGGAGGTGTTGGTTTCCAGAAGGACAGAAGAGTTGGTGGATTACCACCACAGGCTCGTGATGCTTACAAGGATCTCGACGTGACGGAGTACCGGGATTATGATATTGATGGTCCTGAAGACAGCGTGTTTGACAAGACGAAAAACAAGATTGTTATAATCTTGGGTGCCAACATTGAAGGTGGTGTTCAGAGATGGAAGGGTCCAAACGAGTGGAGTATTGAAAGATCAAGTATTGTCAACAAGAAGAAATACGCAAGATTGCATGGATATGATCTCGTCATCAAGGACTACACCAAGGCCAAGAAATACAGTTATGATCATCGTGAAGGATGGCAAAAGTTTGATATCATCAAGGAAGTTATGGACCAGTATGAACCAGGTGATTGGTTCTGGTATTTGGATCTTTACACCTTGATTATGGAGCCTGAAGTGAGTCTTGAAGAACTTGTGTTGGGACACATCAACGATACTGTAACAAGGGATGTCTATGAGTTCAACCCTGCCAACTTCGAGTTGGATATTCCATTTACAGATTACAACGAGCCTGTGGATATGATTCTGGCACAGGATTGTGGTGGCTTCAACTTGCACTCTTTCTTCATCAAAAAGACAGCGTGGACCACAACCCTGCTTGATACGCTGTTTGACCCTGTGGTGTACATGAAGCAACGTGCATCTTGGAAGAGCGGAGAACAGAGTGCATTGGAGTATTATTATTCAGTCTATGGTTGGGTCCGTTCCCGTATTGCATTTGCTCCAACCAAGTTGATGAGTGCTCTTCCAAGGGGTGCTTGTCCTGAGAACAAGTTCGATGATCGTCTCTTCTACAATGAAACAACAAGGGATTTCGTCGTTGATATGGTTGGATGTGATTATAATAGAAATTGCTGGGATGAAATGGAGTTCTTTAAGAAGTTGAGTGAACACATCCATAAGCCATGGTATTTGAAGATGATTGGCTGGTGATGGCCGGTCCGCTGGGTGAGATTTGGGGCTGTAAATGTACATTCAACAAGTCAGGCTTATCTAATAACGTAGTATTATGGCACAATGTGTATTACCTAGATTTTTGGACTAGATCGCCTTTGATTATGCTGAATAGCAACATAACCGCCAACAACCAAAGATCCGAAGCCGAGAATCACTACACGGCACTCTGCCCTAACAGAAAAAAAATGCAAAATAACATAGTCTCATTTCAAAGTTAGCATGCAAGAAGGTCATCTAAAGTGTCTCATCGTACTTCTTGGCCAAGTCCTTAGCCAAATCCTCAAGGTCCACACCGTTATCCTGTGCGCTCAACAACTCCTTCTCCAACATTTCTTCAAACTTCTTCTTTCTCTCCTGTTTCTCCTGTGTGACGATGTTATACAGCACAAAGTGGAACCACATCTCCACAAACAAGAACACGAATGTCACGTCGTTGTGTAAGAATGATGTTGGTTGGTAGTATGACCATCCGGCAAGTGCAAACGATACGGCAAGACGCAGTGGCAGGACACTTTCGAAGTATTTCACGTTCTTGACCACCAATTGAGTGATATCTGTTGCTCCTAGTGCTGAGAGTGTAAGAACGAGTAGTTGTACCGTGTCCTTATGCGATGTGAGTGATCCAGGTTTGAGAAACATGGCTTGGCCTACAACGTTGATGAGAGGTTGTTCGGCAAGGGCTGACGCATCTCGGAAAACGTAGAAGGCGATTGTAAAGAGCACTGAAGAGTGGAGGTATACAGCAGTGGTGGAAGACACCCAGACCATTTTTGTTTGTGTTGATTGGATCGAATGATGGAAGTGGTGGAGTGGCAAAATCAGGTCAAACTCATCACGGGAACACGCGTCTGTTAACCAAAAAAAAAAAAAAAAAAAAAAAAAAAAAAAAAAAAAAAAACGTGGAGGCGATCTCTCTCTTGGTTCCTCTGCCTACAATATCCACTTGAAATCCGGACAATGATCGTTGGGTATATTCAAAGGAATACATTAAGTATCAGGTACTAAAACTAAAGGAGGGAAAGGCAGAATGGACATCAGACACGGTGGGAGTCAGAGTCAGACACATCAGTCTTGGATGAGGTTGATACAGAACTCTTATCGGTTCTTCCAAACACTCTTCCAAGAGTGGTAGCATACAACGAGTCATCCTGCTTAATAACCACATCGTTCTTGATCTCTTCATCAAGGGCAGTCTTGTCAACCAAAGTTGGGTCTCTGAGGAACAATGAGAAGAACACGAGTAAAGTACAGAAACAAAGAGCAATAATAGTCTCCAATCTCTGAATGTATCTGTATGCCTCAACAACAGCCTCTCTTTCTGGTGATCCCCACTCATGAGTACTTGAGAACGTGTATGGATCAGCGTACACCTCCATTGCCAGTGTCTCGTTTCCAAGATTCTTCGTCAAACGATCTGGTAGGAGCTGAGTCCAGACAGCACCAGAGACAGAGTTACCGACAGCACTACCAATTCTGTAAAGACAGTAAGACAAGGCAGTGACAGTAGCCATGTGTTCATGTGTTGTTGCAGATTGCAACGAGACTGTAATTGGGTAAGAGAACATTGTAGTACCAATACCCCAGACAACAAGAGCACCAATGATTCCAGATTTGGATTCAGAACCACCTCTGAAATGGTAGAGTAATCCACAAGCAAGGAACCAGATGGAACAACCCGTGACGATGAACAGCTTCAATTGTCTTCTATAAGCCACAATGAGGGCAAAGAGTGGAGACCAGACGACACTGACGAAGGAAGAGATGGAAACGATACGCGTTGCACTCTTGGTGGATTGATTCACAGCAACAATGAGCACAGTGTATAGATAATCTGAAGCCATGTAGTAGATGAAATCAAGCAAGAATGAAAGCCCAAGAGCAGCCCAAATACCACGATCTTTAAGCAATTTGAAAGGAGCCATTGGATATGGTGCAAACTTCTCGTAGATAACCCATATTGGAAGCAACACAAACCCAAGAACCAGTGGACCAATGATCTTTCCAGATTTCCAAGTATCCTTGACACCGGCGGCAAGAGTCAATGGAACCAAGATACAGCCAAGGACAATGATGAGAATGAAAACACCAAAGACATCCAATCTCCAAAAGAGTTCCTTGATGGTTCTAAAGAGTCCATGCTTCTGATAGAATGTTTGCTTCTTTGAAACTAGTTCTTTCCATTCTGGAGTTCTGGAAGCCATCCATCTCATGTGTAAGAGACAACACACCACTGGAACACAAGACAATGGGAAGATAAATGCCCACATACCAATTCCCCATGACCAGTTTGCCTCTCCGACACTTTCAGTAACGTTACCGGAAATCCAAGTGTTGATGATGAATGGCAACGTTGGGACAAACTGGTAAAACAATCTCCATCTCAAAGTAGACATATCAGACAAGATCAAAAGGAGGACAAGCAAGACACCAACATAACCCAAGTTGTAAAACACAGCGCCTGCACAATAACGCTGGATGTCATAGGCCTGTGACTGGATGATCGTTCCAACAACGTAGAAAGTGATCGCCATGATCAGGATTGATAAACGGCCAAACACATCACACAGACGGGCGTAGACAATCTGGGATGCAGCACCAATGACACCGTTAATCACACCAATAGTGGAGATGAGAGAATGGTGGCCATATGATGCGGATGCAAAGGCCGTGAAGATGTATCTCACATTTCCGTCAAGACCGTAACCGTAACCCATGAGGAAGGCACAAAAGAGCAAAATGGAGGTACGGATTAGTGATCCTCTGTACTGGTTGGCCATAATCTCAGCCTTTGCGAGCACAATGGTCTTGGTGTCATTGTAGTCGGCACCATGTGTATTCTTCTCGGTAGAAGGAACGGTATCCAACGTGGACTTGACAGATTTCTCCGGCTCTGAAGTACCAGAGTGAATGCCATCATCCACAGGCTCAAAGGCCTTCTCCTGGTTGATATTCTCAAGTCCTTTCTCTTCGTTTGCAGGGTTGGTGGACATTGTTGAATGGATAGGATGCGGACATCACTGATGAGGACCAGCGAGACTAGAGACCTTTGAAGGATTTATAAGGAGCGGAAAGATTTACATGGAAGTGCCCTGTAAGTAAATGCAGGTGATATTTTTAACCTTTTCAGTTATTCAGTTGCACAAGTGAAGGATGTTTAAACTTTGTTCTACATGTGGCCAATTGAGAGGCAGCACTAGGCGCTGGATGGCTAGGCTGCGGTGACGAGCATATAACGTCACGATTGTGCCAAGTTATGTTAAGCTTTTTTCTGCTCTTTATCCTCTTAATTAAATGCCCTTGCTGGTGGTTCAAGCAATTGTGTTCCTATCTGGTTCGTCCACGGCTGGCTACCCCCGATGCGCAGGGGTTAATCTCCATTGACAGGTTGCTCCCTCCGTAAAGCCAGGGCTGGAGCGGTCTGTGTCATCTATTTGGGGGCACTGGGCAGTGTGTAGTGGGCACATGGATTTCACATATGTGGGTGTTTTTATGCTGCAGTAACTCCTCTAAAACTGTAGAAACTGGCTTATCTGATTGTCTGTGCGCGTGGCTGTCCGCGTCGTAATAATGAGTATGGCGCAGCAAGGCCACTGGGGAAGGCTGTACTCTCGGGAACTGAGAGACAGGCCTATTGGCTGCTAGAATGTTCCTAGACAGCAGCAATTTATTCCAAAGTACAAAGCCCCAAACACCTTAACCCGCCTTGTACGCCAGTCATTCTGGGGTGCCTTTTTCGACTTACTTCTGGGCTTTCCTCTTCAGCAGGAGCTTGCATAGGGCCCAGAGGCCCAGAGTCCAGACGCAGTAGACCGTTGCTATCATCGCCAACACTAAACAACACTGGGGGTTTGAACTAAAAACTCCATTGGGGCACTTCAATGCTACAATAGGTAATCGATGTTTATTTACAATCCAAATCTAGGGGAAATAACCAGATTTTGACATACCTTCTCAAATTGGAGCCTATATGGAACCCCGGGCCATGGCAGGAACAAGCCAAGACTACGGAGTGGAAAGAAGAGCTCTCCCAATTGACCCGTTAATTATTGAAGGTTTACTAACCATATTTACAAGTCAGCATCGCCCAAAAGTGTCTCATTTTTGTAGTTCCGAGACCCACTTCCCCAGGCCGTAGTAGCCTTGCCATAAACCTTGTCTATCAGTCAGGTAGCCAGCAATGTCACCAGCCTCTGGAACGTCCAAGTCCTTCCATCCTCTAATCTCTCTCACTTTCTCAATCTCATCCAATGATAGTTCAACGTATGGAGCAGTCCCATACTTCAATGGGCCAACGTTGATCCATACACCTCTCTGTCCTTCTCCAACAAGACGTTCAATGGCTTCAAAATAGTCAAACATGTTCTGGGCTGTGTCCATGAAAAACGCTGTTACGATCAAAACAGTCTTGTAGTCACCTGCACCTTGGATTTTAAACTTTGTAAAATCACCATAGTTCAACTTGAGGTTCTCCGGTTGTTTAACCTGCTTGAACTCCACACTGCGAACCTGATTCTTCGCCTTGATATGATGTGAATAGGAGTGGAGGAACGGATGGATCTGGAATTTTTCATTTCCAGCATACACAAACTCATTGCATAGATGCATCAATGCTGAGAACTCCACCGTTTCAACACGTGGGAACTTCTTCAGTGCCAATTCATGTGCAACTCTTCCTAAACCTGATCCAGGAACAACAACCAGTGTATCATTAACATCAACATACTTCTCAATAGATTGATTAATGAACTTTAACAGTGGTTCTAATTCCCAATCACTCATCTCTGTCCAATCCCTAGCATAATGCGTCAGCACCTCAATAGCCTTCCCGTTTCCTTTCAACAATCCAGCTTTGAGATGCACATCACTCAAATTATGTTTCTCCGTAGCATAATTTGCAATACCTTTTGCTAATTTAGCATTAACTTTAATTGCATCATCAACGCTCTTGATTCTTTCGAGGTATCCAACCTCTTTACTCTGGACATTAGCGTCCCATCCAGCGAACCGGAGTACTTTCCGTCTTTTCTCATTCCAACTCAAACTCGAGCTTTCGTATGCGCCAAGTGTGGCGACGGCATCCACGAGTCCCTGTGTATATGAATCCATATCCGGCTTCATAAGTCTGCGTACAAGCCAGGGGAAAGAGGACTTGTATGCGGTCGTTAACATGAGTACGACGAGAACAAACCGCGGGAAGATGGAGTGTGGAAGGATGTATGAGAGACAAATGTAGATCAAGAAACTCTGCGTAACACGTGTGGCAAGTTCTTGTGGTGTCATGTGGTTCTCCTTACTCTTATGGAGAGGTGTAGTGGTGGATTTACAACTTTGAAGATCATGTTCATGGGGGAAGTGAAGCGTTTTTGAACGCGGCTTTTCGGCAGACAACGGGAGGGATCGTACCAGATGATGATGTGATTGATCAACAAAAAGGGGCATTAACCTGTCATTGTGTTAAACATCTCATTATACAAACAATGGTTACAATCACCCATAAATGCCCATTGTTGAATCCCCAGAGTGAAAGGTCAGCCAATGAGCTCTAACGAATCCAGCGTCTCGACCAGAAATTAAAAAAAAAAAAAAAAAGACGCTGCCCCACAAACACCAACAAGACGACACGAACAAAATCAGCACCAAAATGGCACATGGAGCAGGCCCTGAACGTATGTTTTCTTGTATTTATCTTATTCTTCATGATTACTAACATCTCCCACTTTAGCACTTATCAAAGATCCCGCATTTGAGCGTTTCTACCGTACGTTCCCAAGCAACACTCCCCCTACCCCCCACCCAACGAATACTAATACATAAACAGGCTACAGAGAGACATACGGCCAAAGATTCCGTGTGACTACCAAGAATTTGGCTCCATTGGTGTTACTCATGGTTGCAATCCCAGCAGGGCTCACATGGTTGGCATACGATTCTCAAGGAAAGTACTTGAGATACCCAAAGAGACGTTCAACTCCAGCTTTTGAGAGCGAATACAAGCCATGAATTGATTTCCTTTTTTGCTTGGTTTACTCTCTTGGTTATTTATTGATCTCGTTTTTGTGAGATTCACTTATTTATTGAGCTTCGATTTGAAGTGACTTATTTATTGGGCATCCGCCGGCCACATCGATACACATTGTTTGAAACGGAAGAGATGTAGTAGGTATCTTGGAATCTGAGAATTTTATGGTGATTAGATGAGTTTGGTTATTTACGTTCACTGGTGGATGATTTTCTTATGACGATTCACAACTGAGTAGGCAAAGTTATCTCATTGGGCTTCCGTTAAGAAGACAGTAACTAGGTCATGAGATAACTAGGGCATCACAACTAGCAACTAGTCCTAGCACTAGGAATATGAGATGATTAATAACACTGAATGCATTGTATAGTTTCTACACTGTTCTGACTTAACAGGGAGAGAAAGAGAGAGAGGTTTCGGTTGTTAGTGCTAACCTCAAAGTTCAGGATGATCTGTTGTCATGGCAACTGGAGGTCATATTGACACAAAACCAACAAAGAAGGGACATTGATCAATAGCAACACTGTGTTAGATTTTCAAATCTTCTTGAATTATATCAGCTCTGAATCTTGATTAATATCCAGTCTGTTCTATCTCTTCGAAAGGTTCCAAAGACAGGCACATCCAACTTCTACAAGGCACATCCTTCCCTTTACAGCACTGTTGACTCTGTCCACCATAAGCGCACATACATCGATATGAGATCACTCCCACCGCCACGTATTTCCAGAGCACGGAGTTTCAGGCGTCTTCTTCATTATATGTATGCCTTCATCACACTCAGGTTTCTCTTCCATCACCGTCGTGGAACAATTGTGATTCTGCCCAGACGGTCGCCGTTCCATTTCCATCGCCGTCGGAAGTACAAGGTGAAGCTGAGGAGGAAACGGATCCACTGGTATCATCTACACCGTGTGAGGGGCAACGTTGTGCTTGACGCCAAGGTGTTGGGTGAACTCTCGCGTGAGCTTGAGCAGCTGGCCCTCTGCAGTCCGCAACGCAGGCACAGACGTCTCAGAGAACGGGGCCACGGACACGGTGCCGCACATTTGAGGGTGTTAATCAGACGGGCTTTGAGGTGTGTGAAGATGAAGAGACATTGGCAGAGAGCTAAGGTTTCGAGACGATTGGTATGAGACGCTTTATAGGGCCTCTGCTCGGGTCAGTGTGGCCCCCGTTATTATGCCGCGATTTCCTCGAGTCTTGTCTCCACACACCCACATACAACAACAAAGGACGTCCACACAAGAGAACAAAGCAACATGGCTACAGTCATCGTCATTGGAGGGACGGCAAGCACAGGGAAGTCCACTATTGGTGTCCGCATTGCTGAGCATTTCAAGTGCTCCTACATCGACGGTGATGACTTGCATCCGAGAGAGAATGTCGAGAAGATGGGCAGAAACATCCCTCTACAAGATGAGGATCGTTGGGGTTGGCTCACACAGGTCTCAAAGCAGAGTGCACAAGCTGCCTCTGAGAATGGACACTATTCTGTGGTGTCGTGTTCTGCATTGAAGAAGATCTATAGAGACTACATCCTCAAGGAGTCTCCAGAGATGAAGTTCATTTACGTGTTCCTCCATGCTTCAAGAGAAGAGCTTGTCAAGCGTGCTGATATAAGGGAGGGCCACTTTATGAAGTCCACTATGATTGATTCCCAGTTGGCTGTGTTAGAGCTTCCTATTGGTGAGCCAAACACTCTCTGTATTGACGTGGGTGGGAAGACTGTGGAGGAAATTGTGGATCTTGGCGTTGAGTTTGTAAACTCAAAGAAGTGAAAGTCTATCACACAAAAGTTTTGAGGCGCATCTTGTTGATCTTGTAATACAATGGAAAGGATAGAGTGACATTCACATTTGACTGGGATTCTTAGTATCAAGTAGTTATAGACTTGTAACGTCTGGGATGGAGAACCTGGTCTTTGGGCGTGATCGGCCTTACCCCACAGGGACAGGGATGGCTGATCTGATTGGACAGCGCGCAACATTTGGCCAATTGTGATTTGTGAGATCAGTTAATCTTTGAAGGAACCAGAAGATTATGAACTGAGCAACTGGTATCATTTCACTCCAATATTGCGCCATCTACTACACGGTCCTATACCCTGCAACACCCGCTCCTTCGCGCCTCAGAAAGTCCAGTTTTTCACATCAGCGGTCAACAGTCAACACCCGACAAGCAACTACATCACCTTCACGATAACCAGTTCACTTCCTTCAAGTTGCTCATTTTCCAATTCGTCAAGATGGCACCACAGATGACCATTCAGGACTGCATTACCATCCAGCGGTATGCCTCTGCAAAGTGTCAACGGACTCTTGAGCAGTTCGTCAAGGAAACCCCAGACCTTGTCTTCAACAAGAGGTCTGTGCGGAAAACACACCCTATGGATGCATACTGTAACGTTTTCACACTTCTACACCGAAAACTTGTCAATGACACATGGGCCATTCTACTCCTATATCCTCTCCCGAGAACTATCAATGATAAGGTACGATCAATGAACGAATTATACCCATTGTTCCTCAACCTCTTCGATCGGAAACAGGCAGACTTCATCGCATTGTTGATATACAAGCACATTCATGGTGTCATTCGAAAGTTCCTGCATGAGAGATTAAGGCTTAAGCTTTTCTTCAAACTGTATAAGGTGAAGCCTAAAGACGAAGTGCATCTGTATCTTGTCCAACTACAACAGATGAAGACTACAAAAGTAAGGCACCCATTCTATAACGATTTCCTCCTTGGTTCTGAAATTGTTCGTGGTATTCCTATCTTTAGATCAGAAGACTATCCTTTGGTCATGAAATGGGTTCCTCTTGGAGGTTTGACTGAAGTGGAAGTCACAACGGGACTAAGGACATTGAGTACAATGGTGAGAATGAAAAAGTATGTGGATGTACGTTTGTTTGATCAAATGGTCAATTACATATTGACGACTCATGGGAAAATTAACAAGGACCTTGTGATGGCATATTGCAAAGAGCATGAGACTCTTCTGAAGGCTCTTCAAAAAATGGAAGCTGATGATTCAGAACCAAAGTTCAAACAGTTGTTCAAGCTAAACAACTGGTGGTGACATGAACGCAATAAATGGACTTGTTGGGTAAGAATTCATTTGTATAAAATGTGATATGATTGAATCAGATCGTGTTCTATGATGTTAGCTTATAGGTCAATTGACGTTGAGCCATCCAGTTGGCCACCATGATGCAAACTTATATTACCTCCTGTAGAACTCTGCATGAAAACACCACTACATACTAGTACATGTCACTCAGCTGCTATGTTAGATCCTGTCTTCTGAACTATTTAACGATTTAATGCTACTTTGCTTTGTGAAAAGTAAGCAGATCCTTTATAAATGGTTGTACATGAAAAGGCTTTACCACCCGAACACCAACCTGTAGCCACAACTGGTATCTTAGCGCACACTTAAATTCAGATATTTCCACAACCATATGCTTAATCTCTGATGTTTCGGTGGTTTTGGAATTAGAATCAGTCGGAGATTCTTGTAAGGTTGGTCTAAAGGCGCTGCAACGTGTTTTCGGGAAAGCTGTACCATCAAACGAAGAACGAACTCTTCAATTTGGACAACATCACTCCATTTTCTAGAAAGTTTCCGAATTTTGAAATTATTAAAATGACTTTTCACCCATATATTCGTTAACTACAGCAAATTTAGATAATTTTTATGCTAAAACCATGTTAAAATAACCCCCGTAAGGCCTTGAACTGTTGCCAGCAAGATTTGGTTATGAGATCGAGAGCTGGATCGATCATCGCGGGCACCCCAGGGCTTAGGTACGTTCGATTCCTCTTTTTGCACTTCTATTGTCCGCCAAATTGCTACATGATGATCAATTAGTTAAGTGTAACTTCAAACATTTAATATGAAACTCAAATAATAATAATGTACGTGAATGCCTTTACGAAAACCACATGTGTACAAAGCAAAATATAACCACAGACCACAGAATAAACCCAAAAAAGTAACCAGACCGATCAAGCCTTTTCCTCGGCCTCTGGCTCAATGACAACGAGCAAGTCAGAAGCGTCGACATTGTCACCTTCCTTACACAACACATCTGCAACGAGACCAGCGACTGGAGCAGAAATAACCATCTCCATCTTCATAGCGGACAACACAGCAAGGGCCTGACCCTTCTCAACGGCAGATCCCTTGTGCACCTTGACCTCAACAATGACACCAGCCATTGGAGCACCAACCTGGTTAGGGTTGTGAGCATCAGCCTTTGGTCTGGAGACAGTCTCAACCTTGGACTTCTTGTCGGCAACGGAAACCTTACGGAGCTCACCGTTGAACTCGAAGTAAACATCTCTGGTACCAGTCTCCTCGTGCAAGTCACCAACAGCGGTACACTTGATGATGAATGTCTTACCCTTCTCAATGTTAACTGTGATCTCCTCACCAATCTTTGGTGGAGCCAAGAAGTTTCTGGTTGGAAGGACGGACAAGTCACCGTACTGGTCCTGAATCTTTCTGAAGTCCTCGTACACCTTTGGATACATGTTGTACGAGGCAATGTCACACTCAGTGATCTTGTTGAATCTAGAAGTCAAGTCCTCTTTGATTCTCTCAAAGTCAAATGGTGCAAGTTCCAAACCTGGTCTGACATCCAATTTTCTTCTCTTACCTCTCAAGACATCAGATCTCAAAGGTTCTGGGAAACCACCGTATGGTTGACCGATCAAACCTTCAAAGAAGTCCAAAACAGAGTCTGGGAAGTCCAAGGAGTTAGCCAATCTCTTGACATCCTCTGGAGTGAGCTTGTTGGAAACCATGAACTGGGCCAAGTCACCAACAACCTTAGAAGTTGGAGTGACCTTAACCAAGTCACCAAGCAAGTAGTTAGCCTCACGGTATGCCTTCTTGGTCTCAATCCACTTCTCACCAAGACCGACCTGCTGGGCCTGGAAGAGCAAGTTTGTCAACTGACCACCTGGAATCTCGTGTTGGTAAACCTCTGGATCTGGACCCTTAAGGTCAGCCTCGAAGACAGAGTAGAGCAATCTGATCTCAGCCCAGTAGGCATCAATCTCTCTGACGTGAGCCTCGTTCATGTTGGTGTTGATCTCACCATCAAGGGAGGCCAAAAGGGCAGAAATGGATGGCTGGGAGGTAAGACCCGACAAGGAGTTGGAAGCAACATCAACAACATCAGCACCAGCACGGGCACAAGCAGCCATAGAGGCGACACCGGTACCAGCGGAGTCGTGTGTGTGAACGTGGATTGGCAAGTCTGGGTACTTCTCTCTCAAAGCGCCAATGAGCAACTTAGCAGCCTGTGGCTTAAGAGTACCAGCCATATCCTTAATACCCAAAATGTGGGTACCAGCCTTAACAATCTGGTCGGCAATCTCAAGGTAGTACTCCAAGTTGTACTTCTTACCTGGCTGCAACATGTCACCAGAGTAACAGACAGTGGCCTCAACAACACCACCAGCCTTCTTGACAGCCTCAACACCAACCTTCAACTGCTCCAAGTCGTTAAGAGCGTCAAAGACTCTGAAGATGTCGACACCGTTGTCCTTAGCCTGTTTAACGAAGTGGTCAATGGCGTTGTCTGGCAAGGAGGAGTAAGCAACACCGTTAGCACCTCTCAAGAGCATCTGGAAAGGAATGTTTGGAACAAGCTTTCTCATCTTTCTCAATCTGGCCCATGGGTCCTCGTGCAAGAATCTCATGGCAACATCGAAGGTGGCACCACCCCAACATTCAAGAGCAAAGGCACCAGCATAACCATGAGCGGTGGTCTGAGCAATTGCAAGCAAATCGTAAGTTCTAAGACGTGTAGCAAGCAAAGACTGGTGAGCGTCTCTCCATGTGGTGTCCATGACAAGTGTACCATCAAAGGCACGAACCTTCTTAGCGAAGGCCTCTGGTCCCTCAGAGACCAAGATATCTCTCCAACCCTTTGGTGGAGCAGCTGTGACATCAATGACATTACCCTCAGCGTCGTGGATAGCTGGGACTTCTGGGTCCTTGGCGAGCTTTGGAAGACCAATCTGGCCCTTGATGGAAGAACCGTTGACGGCAAGGTCTGCCAAGTAGGACAAAAGCTTCTGAGCTCTGTTCTGGGAGGAAGCCATCTCGAACAAGGCTGGAGTGTCATCAATGAAAGTGGTCCAGTAGGTACCCTCAATGAACACATCGTTGGTCAAAAGTGTGAGCAAGAATGGAATGTTGGTCTTAACACCTCTAATTCTGAACTCAATCAAAGCTCTAAGCATTTTTCTTCTAGCAATCTCGTAGGTGGAACCAGAACAAGAACACTTGACAAGCATAGAGTCGTAATGTGGGGAGATGACAGCACCGGCGAAACCGTTACCACCATCCAGTCTGACACCGTTACCACCAGCGGATCTGTAGACTTCAATCTTACCGGTATCTGGCTGGAAGTTCTTTGATGGATCCTCAGTAGTGATACGACACTGAATGGCGAAACCTCTTGTGGTGATCTTGTCCTGCAAGAGACCCAATTGCTCGAGGGAGGCACCAGCAGCGATCTGGATCTGGGCGGCAACGAGATCAACACCAGTGATCTCCTCAGTAATAGTGTGCTCAACCTGGATTCTTGGGTTGATCTCAATGAAGTAGTGTCTGTTCTGGTTGTCGACAAGGAACTCAGCAGTACCAGCGTTGATGTAGTTGGCGGTCTTAGCCAACTTGACGGCATCGGTCAAAATGGCGTCACGCACTTCCTTTGGCAAGGTCTTTGCTGGGGCAACTTCGACAACCTTCTGGTGTCTTCTCTGCACGGAACAATCTCTTTCAAACAAGTGGATGACGTTACCGTATGAGTCAGCAAGTAATTGAACCTCAATGTGCTTTGGCTTGTCAAGGAATCTCTCGATGAAACAGGTACCGTTACCAAAGGAAGTCACTGCCTCGGATCTGGCTCTGGTGAAGGCATCCTCAATATCATCACCTTCTCTAACGACTCTCATACCACGACCACCACCACCAAAGGCAGCCTTGATGATGACTGGGTAGCCGTGCTCAGCAACGAATGCTCTAGCCTCTTCAACAGTGTCAATTGGACCATCAGTACCTGGGACAACTGGGACACCGGCGGCATCGGCCAAGTTTCTGGCAGAGACCTTGTCACCGACAGAGTCAATAATATCACCAGTTGGACCAATCCATGTGATACCAGCTGCAGTAACCTTTCTTGCGAACTCAGAGTTCTCAGAGAGGAAACCATAACCTGGATGAATCATGTCGACGTTGTGCTCCTTGGCAATCTTGATAATTTCATCGATCTGGAGGTAAGCCTGGACAGGAGAGTATTGGCCCTTGGCACCAATTGGGTATGCCTCATCGGCTTTGAGTCTGTGAGCGGAAAGTCTGTCCTCGTGGGAGTAGATAGCGACAGTTTGCATGGAGAGCTCATGGGCTGTTCTGAAGATTCTGATTGGGATTTCTCCTCTGTTGGCGACGAGGATCTTGTTGGTCTTCTCGCCCAGAAGGACGGAGTTCCTTCTGAAGTTGTCAATGTCACCAGAGTTTGGCGCCAGGGATTCGGTAGCCATTGCAATGGGGGAGCGGGATTGCGGGATGGAGGGGCAGGCTGGGAAATTGGCTGCTTTGTATGTGGGCGGGCTCAAAGTATTTATACAGTCATCACCGTCATCGCGAAAAGTGACTAAGCGCACGAGGGTAGAAAAAAAATTTGCGTGGGCTGGGCATAGGGCATAGGGCATAGGCGCCTGTCCCGCCTAACGCTAGGCAGGAGATCGCGAACGCTAGGCGGGGCCGTTACTGCGGGCTAGGCAGGAATCCCCTCCCAACCACCATCCACCAGCTGCCCGCGCATTCGCAAATCTGGGGTAACTGTGATCAAAATGAGTCGCGCAAAGTCACACTACGTCCGCCACCGGCCAATCAGCACCCGCTCGTTCATGCCTCTAAAAATTTACATCACCATATCTGCCTCTGTCCAGATCAGTCATACCTACAGGCAGCGTGTAGTGTTGCTATGTGGTACTATAGAGGCAGGGATCCCTCGCGTACCCCACGTTATCGCCCTTCATTCCCCCACGAACATCTAACTTCCTATCATCCGAGAAACTCCTCCACAATCCTAGGCGCCCCAAACCCGTCCCGGGGCAGCTAAAGCCCTTTGTGTCAAACACGCAAGTGCCCGGGGAAGATACAGCCCATCCAGACTTCAGATGTAAACAGAAATGGTTACTTCTTGCCCACAAAAGTGCCGCAGTATCATCTTTCTCCCGAGAAACGCCCGTGCCTTAACTTTGAGCCGAGGACCCTTTAGGCTCGAATCAAGCATCGGCTTTTGTTCGATAGACGCCCCTCACAGGCTTAACAATCACTCCTCAGCTTTTCTAAAAGCTTGACAAGAAGTAAGGAACAGAATCAATTTCCCCCCAAAGACTGATACCCGTCTGAAATCGGATAATCTACCCGCAAAAGTGCTGCAGGGCATTCTGACTCCGACTTTGCACGGCCGTTCCAGAGATCCCCCCGGGGAGAGGTTCCTATTGTTCATGCAGGAGCCTTAAGACCGAGGCACTCTCGCAAACTGGGGTAAAGATGGGGGTTATATCCGTTCTTGATCTCAGCAGCTGGGATAAACATGTTGATTGCCTCCCTTGGTCTCTGTACATCGCCTGTGGTCATACTTGCGTCCTCCTGATGTTCAGCTGAGACGATGATGTGGCCTCAATAACGTCATCGGTTGGCGCAGCAACGCTCGGTTTTAGTGAGCTTTACCTCTTGAGTCTTGGACTATTCGTGGGGGTATTTCAGCTGCACTAACACCTCAAAACGGCTTTTAGAAAAACTTAAGCTCTTGGGTATATACCATACACAGGAGCTAATATCTATTTATCCGAAGCAACCTTATATCAATACACTGGTTTGGTGGGGTTCAGCATTCTCCCTTCGCATTGTGGCAAGATCGTCACTTTTCCCCGTCAGTGAAGGTATCATACGAGATTTACTCGGAACCGATAGCCTTTCCAGATAAACGAAAACTGAACGTTCCTCTCCTTTTGGGGGTATGCTCGTATACAGAAACCAAGAACCATGTTTAGAATAACCGATCTCAAGATACAGCCGCTCCCGCTGGGGCTCTTGGAAGCTCTAATGTGCAGGACTATCTAACAGGAACAATGTCTTTCTTAGACCAAATCCACACAAATATGTCGTAGATACAGAGATTAGTGCAGAATCAATTCCCTGATTTAGCCTGTATAGGCTACTAGGGTTAAAATTCCAGTGATCCAGCCCGTTCGTTCGCTTCCATGCTCGGGTTAACTACGGACAGTACAGAGATAGGCAGTCATACATCATTAACAATATCATTTCCTCGTTGTAGGGACCTTGGTGGAAACACCCCTGGATGATGATCTAGGTGCAGAAACTACTGGCCTCGTTCCTCTGCCATAGACTCTTCTCTTCAATGCCTCTTCTCTCTCTTGAAGCCTCTGTTCCTGAGCGAGACGTCTTTGTTTCAGTGTCTCTCTTTCCTGCTCCTTCTTCTGTTTCTCAGCTGTATATCTCTTATTCAATTCTTCAAATCTTCTCAGCTGTGTTTGGTATTCCTCCTCATTTTTCGTCAGTCCCTTCCAGTTCTTGTCATTAAGAAGATTTGCCGTGTATGAGGTTTGCGAGAGGATCTTGATCCAAGTATCCAACAACTTATTTGTAGAATCTGTAGTGGAAAGCATCACGTCAAGATTACCTGATGTTACTTCAATAGAATCAATAACGTTATCAATCGTCGCTGTGATGGTGTCAAGTTGTTCAAGCTCGCGTTCCAACGCTTGGACGCGTGACGGCCCACTCAGTTTTGGCTGCTGTTTTGTGGATTCAATAGTAGCTTTGATTTCATCAAATGTAGGGATAAGATCTTTGGACATTATGATCTGCTTCTTTTGTGCCTATGTTATTGTTGTGTGTGTGTGTGTGTGTGTGTGTGTGTGTGTGTGTGCTCTGAAGGACTCCGTGTTGACGCGTTTGTTTTGGAGAAGTGGGAACTTTTTTGATACGGGACACATTTGGTTCGGACCACATCACGAAAACCATCAAACAACCAAACTCATCAACAAGTTGTATCTCTTTTTTTTTGCCACCTTTCCATACCAGACAACAGACAACTATGTTCAAGCAGAGGAGGGGTCAAAGACAGCGAGATAATGATCAGTGGGAGCTTAACCGACTCCAAAGTGCAGGAACCCTCGTGCGAGGAGGTATTGACACTGATTTTGAAGATACAACAGGCCCATCAATCCAAATCACTACACATCATTTACAACCGCCTTTTCTGGATGGATCCCAGATTTTCACCAAACAAACACAACCTGTATCTGCTGTGCGAGACCCAGAAGGTGATCTGGCCACGTATGCTAAACAAGGCAGTGATGCGGTTGCACTTAAGAGAACACAGAGAGACCGAAAGAACAAAGCCGGGGATGCCACCGGTCTTGCTGGATCTGTTATTGGGGAAGTACTAGGCGTCAAAGAAAAAGTTCAAAAAGAGGAAAACACAAGCAACAAATTCAGCAGTGTGGCAGAAGATGATGATCAGACTGATGATGACGAGAGAAAATCTCCTGCTGAACAACGAAAAGACCTCCCAGCATATGCCGTCAGAAATGAAGTACTCAAGTTGATCAGAGATCACCAGGTTGTCGTCATCATTGGTGAAACAGGTTCTGGTAAGACGACACAGCTGTCTCAATTTTTGAATGAAGACGGCTACGGCAAAAGAGGGCTCATTGGATGTACACAACCACGTCGTGTTGCCGCCACATCTGTTGCCAAGCGTGTTTCTGAGGAGATGAATGTCCAATTAGGACAGGAAGTTGGTTACACCATCAGATTTGAAGATATGACGAGTGACAAGACTGTGATCAAGTACATGACTGAAGGTATCTTGCTCCGTGAAACACTTGTGGATCACAACTTGGACAAGTACTCATGTATCATTATGGATGAAGCTCATGAGCGTAATCTCAGTACTGATGTTCTTCTTGGACTGTTCAGAAACTTGCTAGCACGCAGAAATGACATCAAATTGATTATCACCTCCGCTACAATGAATGCTGACAGATTCTCCGACTTCTTTGGCGGAGCTCCACAGTTCACGATCCCAGGGCGTACTTTCCCAGTTGACATCCATTTCTCCAGATACCCTGTTCGTGACTACGTTGAAGAAGCTGTGAAGCAGGCTATGATTGTTCACTTACAATCCGCCCCTGGAGATATTTTGATCTTTATGACAGGCCAAGAAGACATTGACGTGACTTGTGAACTACTAGCTGAGAAGCTCAAGCAACTTGACGACCCGCCACCGCTGGAGATTCTGCCGATGTACTCAACCCTTCCAGCTGAACAACAGATGAAGATCTTCAGGAAAGCCAAGAAGGGATACAGAAAAGTTGTTGTCGCCACAAACATTGCAGAGACATCCTTGACCGTCGATGGCATCAAATTCGTTATTGACCCAGGATATTCCAAAATGAAAGTGTACAACTCCCGTTTAGGAATGGAGAGTTTGCTGATTACACCAATTGCCAAAGCAAACGCTGATCAAAGAGCAGGTAGAGCAGGTCGTACAGCTGCTGGTGTGTGCTACAGGCTTTACACTGAGAGGGCATCTCGCGAGGAGATGTATCCACAACAAATTCCAGAAATCCAAAGAACAAATTTGTCTAACACTATTCTTCTGTTGAAATCACTTGGAGTTAATGACCTCCTTAATTTCCCATTCTTGGATCCACCACCAAAGGACACTGTTGTTTCTTCACTTTATGAGCTCTGGTCCATTGGAGCGTTGAACAATTTTGGCAATCTAACAGACCTTGGTCATCGTATGACTAAGTTCCCACTCCTTCCAGCATTGTCTAAGTTATTGTTAACTGCATCTGAGAAGGGGTGCTCTGAAGAAATGGTGATCATTGTATCCATGCTTTCTGTTCCATCCGTCTTTTTCAGACCAAAGGAGAGACAAGAAGAAGCTGATATTGCAAGATCAAGATTCAGTGTACCAGAATCTGATCATTTAACACTTCTGAACGTGTTTACTCAATGGAGAGCAAAGAACTATAACGAGTTTTGGTGCAAGAAAAACTTCCTACAGGCAAAGTCTCTTCGTAAGGCTAGAGACATCAAAGACCAGATTGAAGAGATTATGAAGGGTTCCAAGTTCCCTGTCAGATCATCAGGACATGAATGGGATATTGTCAGAAAGTGTGTTTGTTCAGGATATTTCTTCCAAGCTGCCAAAGCGCACGGTATGTCTGATTTTATCAACTTGAGAACTGGTATGAAGTTACAGTTGCATCCAACATCTGCATTGTTTGGCATGGCAGATCTTCCGCAGTATGTGGTTTATCATGAGCTCATGTTGACAAGCAAGGAGTATATCTCAGTTGTTACTGCTGTTGAACCCGAGTGGCTTGTTGAGTATGGAAGTGTCTTCTACTCAGTAAAGAAGAAGGGTGACCAGAAAAAGAGACAGATTGAAGAGCAACTGGAAAGGGACTTGAAGAAGTATCAGAGTGACTTAGAGCATCAAAAGGAAAAGAAAACCAAGGTAAAGAAGTCTATTGTCCAGGTAGGCATCAACAAGGGAAGAAGGAGAAGGGGTTTCTAGAACTGAATTATAATTAATGTGATGAACTTACGAGCTTGCTCAAGGGCACCCTATGCTCACAACTGTAGACATTAACAGTCTCATCTACTAAATCCCATTTAATGTGTGTAAATTGCTCTGAAACCTCACATAGTCCCCAGATGGCCGGTTGATACCGAGCTAAACTACAACCTACAAAACTCTAGCTGTCAACAGCCGATTAAGTTTGAAACCCCTGACTGAAAGATATATGACTGAGAAGAAGATTCCAAAGCGGGACCTACGACCGATAGAAGGGGATAAGATAAAGATTAACTTGACGATAGTTTCCAGCATAAATATAACTTTTTATAGGTAGTGCTGACACTTCGGATTCCGTGAGTAATCTCTGAGGATCGAACGATCTCGCGCCGGCGTAGTCATGAGAAGCAACCATCACAAGCTCACTGGTGCGTTCAAGCATATAGCAAACCAAGAATAATGTAATATGTCAACCGGTAACAAGTAGGTTCCATAGAGTATTTTTAAAGATTCTAAAGGAATAGGTTGAGTTAGACCACGGGTTTGGTCCCTGCCCGGGCGTACTGCCCTACAACCACAAAAGGTACGTGCCTTGGCACCAAAACACCACGGCCTACATTACCAAGAACGCATTGGTGCTACAATACATCCTGTCAAAGAATAGAATCATACATTTGCTTGTCATTCCTGCGTAATTAACAAAACAGGGTATATCGTCTTGAGGTTGTCGTTAACACAAAGCTTCATCATCAAGGAACCGTACCTTTTTTGATGGAGCTTCCACTAATCCCTCCCCTGATCTATTTCTTCTTAGTCTCAACAGTCCTCCTGTCCTTTCCTTCTCTTTTTTCTCTCCTCTTTCCTCTTTTTCAACAAGCTCAAGGTATCTCTTTACTTGTGCCTCTCTCACCTGATGCTTTAAGAATCTCTCGTACTGTGTCTTCCGTCTAGGCATAGGAGCATCCTGTAACTCATCATCATCTTCCTCATCAGAAGAATGAACATTATTTACCGGACCTTCCTTAATCATGGAAACTAGAATTTTAAACTTGCTGACTTGTTGCTTACCTTCCTTAGGCGACGAGGTTTTCACTTCAGCGTCCACTGTGGCGGTTATCCTGTCCTTATGTGCGAGACTGATACCAAAGCGCTTTGATACTTTCTTTCCTGTCGATGAGACTGGTGATATCTCGACGTTTGTGAATTGTGGCATTTTCTTGTGTCAGTTATATGTCTGGCTTGTTCTGTATGTGACTGGGGAAAGCTGGGGAAAAAAGTGTGTTTATGAGGCGGTGCCGAAAGTGGATTCCAGGTTTAATAAGCCCAAAGTTTTTCCGACGCGAACATGAGGTGACGCACAGTTTTTCCGGTCGGATAATCCGGCGCGCCTGGTTGGGGTCTCCACACGGGGGCCCCGGCGGATTGCATAGGGAAGGGGTTATTCGATAGAATTTTGTTGCTGTGTGTGTTTATGAGCCAGTGGCCCAGCATACCTTAGAGATTCGTAATGAAGGTGAGCAATCATCTCGTTTAACTAGTCCCCCCAGAAAGAGGGCTTATAAAAAGTGGCGTTCGGGAGTCTTGAGTCGCCCTTTTGGTTCGGGTGCCGGTGCATCCGATTGGATAGAAGCTAACATCCGGGGTACCAATCAGGAAATAATTCAATTGTTTCACGAAGTACCAATGGGTCGGTGTCACCTGTCAAAAGGTATGATGAATGAATCATGCTGAGGCCCCGCGCATGGAGCCCCAACTCGAGTGTTGCTTATCGAACTGTCCACTTTTACGTACGGCAATTCCCATAAGCATATTAGCAATTGGGAGGACTATGGCAATTGTATCGTCTACTATCAATGCGAAGCAATTATTAGTGCGAAATGTCAGGAATTGTCCCCCATACCGGGTCTCAGCCCTTCAGAATTCCAGCTAAAATTACCGTGATGGCCGAGAGAAGTGGGGTCCAGCCACACATACCTTGAAGGAGCACTTGGAGAGTGGAGCTAACGCCGAGGTCAAGGGGAACAAGGCGAATTATCTCCCAATGGGTTCCCCCACGCTTTGTATAGACTTTGGCAAGGAGGCATACCGAAAGACAGGAGACTCAGGGCAGCATTTATTGTTTACCCCAGCAAAATGTCAAATCAGCTTATCAACTGCGCGTTTGGCACATAGACGCGTTGGCGTTGCGAGATCCCAGTTTCTTCGATTGCGCCATTTTCGTTTCTTTTTAACCTCCAAGAAAGTTTTGGCGCAAAAAAAAAAAAAACGGTGATCTGCGATGAGGTTCTATTTACACTGGGTGTTGCGGACAGTATTTGCTTTCTTGGATGGTTAAGAAATCATGAATTGGGTGCACAATTGAAAAAAGGTGTAATGTGTAATGTCCGGGGACCAATAGCGGATTCTGAACAAGGGACCCCTGCTGATCGACCGTTTAACTGCAATGTCCGCTCCGCAAAACGACCTCGAGAGTCGAGACCGTTGAAGCTCGAGCGTCGCGCCGCAGTGGCTGTTTATCTCTCTGCAGCTGAAAATTTTTCGTAAGGTGTTTGAAAGACCTATTTAGATACATAAGGGGTGTTTATGATCCGTAGGCATCTCTGGATCCAAGAGGAACCATCCGTTTGTCCTGAAATTGAGATCTATAGCACCTGAAACGGAGGTACACCCAGTCTTTGACAGTAAATGAGGCGCCCGGGATTGAGCTTCGGAGATCCATCTGAGACGCTGAAACTGCACCACAAAATAGGTTCTAACTTCTATGTCCATGTTTCCGGAACCGGGGACAATTCCGTGTGTTCTTCGTAAGCGGTGTACAGTGCGCAGGATGGGGCACAGGCGTTACTCGTTTGGGCGTAATGGCGAAAAACTCACGAGAGGAGCCTCTCAGCGCCTGGTAATTTCAAATCAGGCTGGCAAAGGTCCCCCGAAATCAGCGATTTCATGGGCCGGGGAGCAACGCCGGGATTATCCCAGACAGTTGAGCAGTGTGGGTATGCACTGTTAGTTCGAGCCAATAGTGCGTGATGAATCTAATCCCCCAAACGGAGAAGGATATTCCTGACAGGTCCATGACCTTTCCCCAGATTGCGATTGGCTTTTATGTGCCAACGGAGTCACTCGCGCGCGTCATGTCATCGCGGCGGGGGACCGTTGAGCTCATCGCTGGGACCGGGCCATTCGTGTGGAGGAACCAGCAATCTCACAGCTACGCCCCGCAGATTAACATCAATTGTGAGGGGCAGTCCCCCAGAAGCAGTCACACCCCGTCCCAATGGGTGGCAAATTGACGAATGACGTTCCAGGAAACAGCAAATGGGAGGCCCGAAAGCGTCCTATGTGTCACACCGGAAAATGGCGAAAGTGGCGTAGGCGTGCGCCAAAGTGGCGAAGGCCAAACCTTCCATCACGCTCTGGAAACCGCGGTCACGAACGACGCCCGGAGTTGCTGCAACAGGTTCTGAGGGACCTGTTTGACATGCACAATTGCTGGGATTGTGCCCCATGTTTCTTGATTGAACTGCCAATGGCTTCCCTCAACCTCCTCGCTGTTTGGAACTTCTGTCTATCTCGTCAAAGCTTCGCCACACGGTGATGTTGCCCCGGCTGCAGTGCCACACTTTGGCGCAAAATGGCACTACCGGACGCACCACCCTGCACCTAGATTGCGCAGAACAAAAGAAACGCAAGTTTTTTTTCGGAATTCTTTTCTTTTGGCACAAAAAGTCTTGTTCCCATATTTAAACTCCTTCTCCGCTGTTTCCATCTTTCCCTCCTTCCCATTACCCTCTTCTTCTTTCACTTCTCTTTCCTTAACATAAAGCTATCTCTTGCTATCAGCTAGCCACACTGTTGCCAGATACAATTAACACTCGAATTGCCTCATCGCATTTGACACATTCTACAATGTCTGCTGAATTCACCATGGCCATGACGCCTGAACTCCCAGATACACAACCCGAATTCATCGGGCCTCTTGCCCGTAAACTCTCAAAGTCCTCTGTTACAAGATCTGAGGACCAATCGATCCCTTCGCCTCCATTGTCTCCTTGCCATGGATCCTCATCCTCATCGGCTAACGAGGCCACTCCGCGCCAGCTCGCCGAGAAGCTTGACACCATCATTCTTCTCTCCAACAAGGAAAAGCAGTTCCCTCTCGACTCTTTCGAGAGATTCCCACTTGTCGTCAACGCTTGGTCTAACGTTGGATCCAAGGGTTTCAAGAGATCTCAACTTAACTTCTTGAGACAGTATACCGTTCGTTCCAAGTCATCGTCGCCAAGAGTCGAGAAGTCTTACCCACAGAGAAAGTACGCCCCAAGAAGACTTGTCAAATCTTATGACAACTCTGATTCAGACTATTCTTCCAACTTTGAGAAGGTGAGAACCCGCCGCGTTGCTCGTGAGTCATCTTCCGCTCCATCTGAAGTCCTCGAGCTTCCAGCACGTATTAAGACACCATCCACTCCAACTCCAGCAAGAAAGCGTAAGCCAGCATCACCAGCCGTTTCTCAGGCTCACGTTGATTGGGAATCTCTTCCAGATTACTGCCCAGATCTCTCTACACTTCCAAACAACTCTAGATGTTTGAAGGTTGAGTGGAAGGGCCAGCCAATGTCTCTTGTTGATGACCCATTGGTTGACAAGTTGCATCCAGCTGAGGTTACTTTGGCTTCAATTCTGAGACTTCCATGTAATGTATACTTGGACTCCAAGCGCAGATTGTTTGCGGAGAAGGTTTCAAGAATGAAGAAGGGTTTGCCATTCAGAAGAACCGATGCACAGAAGAGCTGCCGTATTGATGTCAACAAGGCTTCAAGACTGTTTGCTGCCTTTGAGAAGATTGGATGGTTGGAAGATGATTTGTTTGAGAAGTATATGTGAGTTTCTCTTCAAGTGAGAAGATGATGAAAGATTTTGATGGGGATTTGTTACGACACACAAGCATATTTTTTGGGACGCATTTGTACACTACAAGATTATACTTTTTATGGGAAATATGCATTGGGTAATGTTATTGGTTAAGATTTGGATATGGTTTTTTTATTGGTTTTTCTTTGGATGTTAGAGGTTTTTGGGATCCACATGTTGCATATCATCTTCGCTTGGGTTTTCTTATATGATACTTGTTCTTATTAATGACGGTTGCAGTTTTTTGGGGACGAGAATTGACAAGGGTTCAAACCCAGGATTACTTCTATTTTTTGGTTATACGGTTATATCTTTACTTCTTTGGTTTCGTTTTTGTTTGAGTACTACTGTTCTTATTTGTCCAGGTTATTTGGGATGCTTATAACCTACAAGGTTTTGACGTTTTAATTGTAATACATTATTATGCGATTATTGGGATTCATTACACATTATCGTAATATATATAACTTGAAAATTCTTTGGACATTGGGAATGTAGTGCGGTCAGAGATCGATAGATCATGAGCCGCCATTGACGCTCATCCCTGACACCCACGAAAGCCATCACGTATGCAGGGTCACCAGAGGAAGAGATAGCCTCCTGGGTAGAAGCGACCTGCGAAAGGGAGGGGATACGATATGGCATTGTAAGCCAGGAAGGATACGAAGTCACTTGTGAAGAATTTCCCCGTATACCAGGTGGCGTTATTAACGAAATCCATCTTGTTTCGGAGGCCCACAAACCTGAAATGACAGCCGTCAAAGGGTACGATCACCGCCGCAACATAGAGGTCCGTAATGCGCTGTGGAGCCCGGAAAGGAGCGTTCTGAAACAGGGACAGCACATTGTTCCACAGTGACACACCAGTAAGAAAATCGGGCATTGAACAGTGTTCGTAGATGCTTGATGTATGTAGGAAAGTGTCATGCCCCCAGCCGCAAGCGTCAAAAAGGCGCAAAAATCCTTGGTCCGCATCAGGAAAAGTTCCTAATTAGGGTGTTTTGGTGGGCTTTTCGCGACCCCCCTGCCAGCCCCCACCGCGAAAAAACACGGTACGCGCAACAGTGGCTGGATGGTTCGAAGTTCGAACATCAACAAAGGAGCTCGAATCGCGTTGCTCCACCCATCCACCATCCATCGAACCCTTCTGCACAACGTATTCAAACACTCTCACAAGCTTCACAAAAAGAAGACCACAGAGCAAGGAGCATATCCACCGACTCAGAGCTCATCACGCCTCTCGCTTCTCTTGCCGCACTGACACTCGCTGAGATCAGTTCTACCCCCTGTTTCTACGGGCCTCCGCGTCGTTCCACAAGGTCTCTGTCCGCCCTACCACTCGCTCAACAGGCCTGACAGACTCACCTTATAGCTCTCTTTAAGTACTTCAAGGTATTACACTTAAGAGCTACTTCGAACCCCGCCTCCCCAGGAGAGCCGCCACCTATTTGCTCAGTATCTGCGGCCTTGCCATTAATCGCCAATCTAACTGATCAACCACACACTGAGGAAATCTTCACCAGCCTTCACTCGTCGAATTAAAGGTTTTAGAGGCATTACAAAGTCATTCGCTCTACACTTGCCAAAACCTATTCCTTCGCTTTGGCGGCTACTCAGGCACGAGAACCTTTGAACCTTACTGCTTGGTACTTAACGCGTTTGCCGCATTCTTGCTGCCCTCGCCTGATCACCACTTCTATCCCCAGCAACGCTTACACCGCCCCACATCCTTGGGCCAGGACCACGCAAACATCATAACCGTCACAAACTAATACGTTTCAACAATAATGTCTTATGAGCATCCTGTCTCCAGCGCTACTGAGCTCTCAAACTCATTCGCTCAACACAGACAGTATCCAATGCAGAACTTTGTTCCCGGAAATACACACCCGACGCCGGACCAGATGATGTATGCTGACCAGACTATGGGAATGTCCAACATGGCCATGAACATGGTTCCTCATGTTCAAATGAACATGAACGTACCCGTCGTCCGTCAAACGATCACTCCTCAGCAAGCCATGTATGCAGCCACGCAGTACAACAACCAGAGCTTTGAGAGCATTAACGGTTACGCCGAGAAGGTCCCAGATGATTTGTATGCTACTATAATGTCCTCACAAACACCTAGTGAGCACACTGTTGCTGGTTTGCAGCGACAGATTGATGAGTTGCAAGGTCTTCACTCACAAAGTGCTGGTCACAGTGAGCCAATCTCTTCACAGTCCACGGAAGAGAGCATCACACTCGAAGACTTGCTCGAAGATGACCCACTGTTGTCTTTCACTACTACGTTGGATAGACAACGCTCAAATGATACCATAGTTGAGGCTTCTTCGCCGATCAACCCACCTTCTGAGCCATCTCCAATGGGTTGTGTACCGAACGGTTTAATGATGCAGAACATGAACACCAGTGTTGTCAGTCTCCAGGAGGAACCACATAATGTGCATCAGCAGCATATGTCTCAGATGAGAGCACAGAACGGGCTTCCTACTCCTGCAAGCTCGACGATAGCTGGGAATCATTCATCTCCAAATTTGGTGCAACCAGGTTATGCAGTTGGAACACCTGCACAACAACAGATGCCTGTCTCCATGCAGTTTTCTCCTCCAACCGACCAAATCTCTAACGTTATGTCATCAGGTCCACAACAACAAAGACAGCAGGCTGTCATGTCTATGGAAGTGAGTCAACAGCAGTTCCAGGCGAACACTCAAATGAGAATGCACCATCATCATGCCATGCTTCAACAGCAACAACAACAGCAGCATCAACAACATCAACATCAACATCAACAGCAACAACATCATCAGCATCAACAACAACAGCATCAACATCAGTTCATGGCTCAAGCTCAGGCTCAGGCTCAGGCTCAGGCTCAGGCTCAGGCTCAGGCTCAGGCTCAGGCTCAGGCCCAAGCACAGGCTCAGGCCCAAGCACAGGCACAGGCGCAAGCACAGGCTCAGGCGCAAGCACAAGTGCAAGCAGCTCAAGCACAGGCTTTACAAGCCAGAGCACAGGTCCAGGGACAAATGCAATCACAGCCAGTGCCTCCTCAAGGAGGACGTGTTTACCAAGTAATTCAGCCTCAACAGCATGTCTTCTACCATCAACAAAATGCTCAGCAAGTTGCTGCACCAATCACTATGATTTCTCCACAGCATAATATGCAGATGCATCCTCAAAGCAAACAAATGATGGAGACGCCCTCCAAGCCACAGAAGTCCATTCCTCTTTCCATCCAGGCTAAAGCTCAACAAATGCCATTGACTCCTCCGGGAATGGTACCGCCTCATCTGACAAAGTCTAGTTCTACGACGAAGCTTCCTCGTCCGAAGAAGAACTCAGTGTCCAATGGGTCTGCTGGTCCTGCTCCAAAGTCTCTCAAGAAGTCTAAGTCCTTCGTGACTGCTCCAATGGTGGCCAAGGCAGCCAAGGCTCCACTATACCAGACTCTGGATTTCTCCAAGCAGACGATGAGACCACCAAAGGACTTTTCTAAGTCGGCCAGAACATCAGCTATGAAGGTTAACGTTGTGAAGAACTACGAGTTCGTGTATGAGCCAGGTGACGGTAAGATCTCTACTCCACGTCGTCCTTCTGTTGGCACTACACCTACTTCTGCCAAGTTCCCTACGTTTGCAAGACCTCCTCCTATTGATGGCGGTGCGTACTCTCCTCACTCCTCACCAACGAATTCTGAGGGATACAGTCCACTGACCATGAATGCTGGCCACATTACGCATCCTTCACCTGTGCCCTCCTCAATGCAGAGGCATAGTCCTGACGGAATCAACAGTCCTACAGATTTGGTTGGAAAGCCAAGAAAGAAGAGTGGATTATCACCAGAAAAGAATTCCCCACCTAGAGGCATGCAAGCTGGAATGATTGAGTTTAAGGTGAACACAAAGTGATGTTGGAATCTTCTTCTTCTTTTTTATGATGCATCTTTTTATCCTTCTCAATGCTCAGTCTCTATGGAGATGAGTATTTGTTTTTTCGGTATACCGCATGTACATTTTGTCCTCCACCATTTTGGGGGTTTGAGAGTTGACAAACATGTCTGGCTATTCGTTTCTACATCATTATTATGGGTATGGTGTACACAGTAAGGGTGTATACTCTCTGATCGATATGTTATTAATTAAATGACACGTTCATATGGTAATTTATCAACTCATACGTCGTAGCTAATTTCTGTAGCTACATCCTTGTGAAAGCACTACACCAAGCTGCATACCAAAGTCTAATCCTTTCATTTAAGCCATATGTAAATCATTTGTAATCACTTTTTTAAACCCCCTTCATATACAGTCCATTATTTTAGTTGTTGCATGCTATCTACACTTAATCAGATCTTCAATCCATTGAGATCCACACCTCCAATGTCCCTCCTTGTATCATAAAACTCCTCATCGTCCATCTTGAACTGCATCTCATTCTCTTCAGGGTCCACAATAGCCTCAGTACTTGTATGTTGGCTCTCCCAAACAATGCTCTGTTTCAGCTGTGCCAATGGGAATGCGGGTCTGCTCATTGATGATCTAGAACCACGGCGTTGGAGTTCCTGTGGGGTGAGCAGATCTGACAGGGAAGAAGGAACAAAGTCCTCTCCAAACATTTCATCTTCATCTTCATCATCCATAATAGCATTTTCATGATGAGAAGCATGAGATGGTGTAACATAAGTAGGTCTCACTGCTGCTGAATGAGAAACTGATCTGTAGTATAATCCTGGACCTTTCTGTTCTGTACTTGTAGCACTCCAGATCGAGTTCGAGCCAAATGGAGAAACCTTATCACTCTGGGAATAAGTGCGTGGATGAGATGGAGAGAGTGATGCTGCTGCATCAGAAAACACAGTTGTTCTTGGTAAAGATTGGCCAGTAACACGGGAGGCGAATGTAGCGGAGTATGTTGGTGATGTTGCTTCTATATTGATGCCAGTCATGCCATTGAATGAGGATGGTGGGGACAGGATTGGTGCAGTTGTACCGTTTCTGGCAGGAGACTGGACCACTGTCCGCGTATTAAAGAATCCATTGGTATTAGCTCCAGCACCGCTGTTGTTTAGAATCTTGACTGGAATGGCTGATGCAGGAGAGGTGGATGATGAATTCGAGGACATACCATTGGCTGTGTTGGTCACAACCCCCGTAGAGGAAGCAGGAAGCTGCGAAGAAGCAGCCGGTGCATGATCAGAAGTAGAATGGCCATTTCCATTGCCATTGGTAACGTTGTGGTTTTGATAAACTTGTGCAAGGGTCTTTGGATTGACTCTGCGACCATCAGGGAGGATATGGGCCAGAGCGCACTTGGCACCAAACTTGCAGTTTCCCTTTTGGAAATACTTGCAAGGAGCAGTCTCTGCACTAGCATCAAGCTGATGAGAGAACGGACAGGCATTGCCTGCCTGACATGCGCCCTGCTTGAAGAACTTACACGGGACGTGGGCAAGATCTGTTGAGATTAGTTAGTCATTTCAAGTTCCAGAACGTAAGGGGCTCATATCGGAGGGAGGTGGACCACTAAAGACGACTTACTCTTTGAAGGCGGGGACTTAGAAATGTCGCCCGATGGCCTCTGTGACTTCGAGAAGGAGCCACGGTTTCTGTTGGCCATAGTCTTGGAATTGGCCTTTGGTGGGGTCTTGCTTTTGGAGGTCAACGTTTGTGGGGGTTGTTGCTGAAGTGGCGTTGCTTTCTAGGGTTGTAGAAGACACAAAGTGGACACTTAATGCTTCAGATGTACTGTAGATACAGATTTGCTTAGTTGCGAGGCGCAAATCCAATCGATAAATTGATGGTGATATTGACTCTCTTAAAGATGAGAGACGCGTAACTTGGGGGAGCTCAGATAAGAGGTCCTTATGACCGCACGCCCGGTTCGGATATGGAAACATCCGGACACCACTGAGTCACCCGGCCTATCAAAGGAATTCGCGAAAGTCTGGCCCCTGGGGCCCCCGCGCTTGGGAGCTTATCTGCAGCCACAAGTTTAGATCTTATCTTTATGACGTGCATTACAGTGGTATCTACATAGATTACGGGCATTCAAAAGTCTATACATTTCTTCGTTTAAAAAATCATGAGAATTTATAACTTATAACCAAAATAACTTTTCGATAGCTTATATACACAAAAACCATCAACTTCTTCCTTCTTCTGGAGGAGTGAATCTGCCACTAGGCCAGTACAACCTAGCAGCTCTTGAATAGTCTCCTCTCAGGGAATGATCTGTGGTGGAAGCTCTTGCCAATCTGATGAAGAGTGGAACATCACCAAGAACTGCCTTAGCACCAAAGAGCATAGGTTGCACATGTTCTTCGAACACAAACTTGTTCATAGCCTTGTACTCAGAGTCTTCAACAAAGTACTCGATGTCGTTAATAAGGATGGAAACACCATCAAGTCTTGGGTCGGGTGTCGTATGTTCGGGCCATGTCATATTCCATCTCAAGATATCACGTTCGTAAACAATGTTAGTTGGTGGAGGAGCAGAGGCACCAGCTTCACCTCTAAGCAATGCAACGTTAGTCTCAACGATGGATGCAAAGTCCCAACGAGCAACTCCTGATAGCAACAGACCCAAGAGAATACCCTGTAGAGCGTATGCCGTGACACCACGAGTGGATGTGCCTGGAAGCAAAATCAAAGCCAAGATGTAGTGGTGGATACGGAGTGCAAGGTTTGGAAGCATGGCGAGGACAAAGAAACAAGAGATGAGCGTCACATAGAACATCAAGTAATGAACAAGTCTTCCTGAGCGCCAGATTTGGAAACCCTGAACAAAGGCACAACCCACAATAATAAAGAATACGCAAAGAGCAGTGACAAGAGCCCCCTTTTGTTGTGCAATGTCTGATGGTGTGAAGCGATCCAATGGGAGACGATCAAATGTAATCACATTAGCGGCGCCAATCCAGAAGAGTGGATACCATAAGAATAGCTTGACAAGTGGGGAGGAACCATCAGAGAAAGTACGAGAAATAGCTGTCTTCCAAAGAGTGAACATAACAAAGCACAATGGTAAAAGACGAGCAAATCCGGTAGAGAACAATTCCGCCACGGATGATGGATTGTCTGGATCGGCAGTGAGCGGTGGGTCCAATACTAATGTGATAGTCCAGAAACCAACAATAGAAATGATCCAATAAGTAAGAACTCCCGGGCAGAAATAAACGATTGGAGCGCCAAGGATAACGTTGGCGAAGAGAACCACTAGGCGTGGATCGTAACAGCCCGAGATACCACTAGGCAGCTGCTTGAAGACAAATGATGAAGGGAAGAAAGTTGGGAACTCAACTGACCAGCCTGTTCCGTAGTAACCGTTTGAAGATGTGAATTGGATTTGACTTCCAGTAAAGGACATCTGCATACAACCTCCAGAGAATGGTGAGATGACACCCGCGTGCACTGCGGATGCGCAAGGGAACGAGTCTGCTCTATAAGGCTTAGTCAAAGTTCCATCTTCAGCACCCTTGTCAAGTTTGCCACCACCGATAGAGTATTGTCTGTACTTGACCATATCATCACCAACTGGTGTGTTGGCAAAAGTCCAACCACGATCACAGAGAGCTGGACACTTCACAATGACGTCTCGGTTCTCAAATGGCTGACAGTCGTTTCCTGCAAGACCACAAGCAGCATTCTTACCCTTCCAGAAGTATCCATCACCTGTGCAAGATAGTGTGACGACTTCAATATCAGAGCCTTTAACATGAGGACCATGGGCAAAGTGTGGGTACATCAATGCGTGGTTAACCAAGTACCAGACGCAGAGGTACCCAACCAGTGCAGCTACCCGTAGCCTATGAGGGAATCTGTGGCTCATAAGTTCTGGCCACTGGTCCCACTCCACAAATAACGAGTTAGAGAATTGAGGAGGCTCGTCACGGGCAACTTCCGGACCCTCTAGTATCCGTTGAAGAACTGCAATGAACTTGTTGTCAGAATAAGTCCTGAACTTGAACCCTTCGTTTGCATCCGCTTCTTCCGGGCCCAGGTCAAAGGAGGCATCGTCCTTACCTCCGGACGAACTGCCTAATGGGACAGCTTCGACGTCGTCCTTCATATTATTTATGCGGTGGTTGTCTCGTTCTTCTAAATTTAGTTGATGGAGGGAAATGTGAATTTTTTAAGTTGCCAAAGAAGGGTGTCTAAAGTTTATGCGTGGGCCGAGAGAGACGTTGCCGGCTGTATGACGACTCGTATTCTACCGATCTGCGGTTGGTGTCCGGGCGCGGGTCACCAAGGACCTCAATTAGCTACTCTTCATGATCATTAATGTGACGTGCAATTTACCTAATATACATCCCGAACAAGTCAAAACAAAGCGTAAACAAGAAATGAAAGCCGAACCCAAAAAGAACAAGTGTGCATGATTAACCAGAACACATCTCACAAGCCTCTGGGTTGTTGATAGCACAGGCAATCACCTTAGATGAGAAGATGTCAGCCTCAGTCTCCTCAGAGTTGTCAGCTGGTGCAGCAGCAGTCTCCTCTTCCTTCTTCTCCTCCTCCTTCTCTGGAACTGACAATGGCTTGTTGGCCTCCTCCAAAGTCAAAGATGCAACAGAGGTAGATGCGGTCTCAATCTCTCTTGGAGACATTGAACCGTCTCTGGAGGTATCAGAAGAGTAACCAATAACACGTGGCTGATACTCGGCTCTCTTTAACTTGGACATGTCAACGGTGTTTCTACCAGCAGTGGCAGCAACAGAGGCATCAATGGTGAACTGGATAGCAGCGGAAGCAGCCTGAGTTCTCAAGTAGTACATACCTGTCTTCAAACCCTTCTTCCAACCGTAGAAGTGCATTGAGGTCAACTTACCCATGGTTGGGGCTCTAATGTGAATGTTCAAAGACTGAGACTGGTCAATGTAAGCAGAACGGTCAGCAGCCATGTCGATGATAGTCTTCTGAGAAATCTCCCAAACGGTCTTGTACAAGTCCTTCAACTCCTTTGGAATGTTTGGCAAGTTCTGGATAGAACCGTTGTCGGAGATGATGTGGGACTTCATGGAGTCATCCCAGATACCCAAGTCAACCAAGTCACGCAACAAGTATGGGTTAACGATCTGGAACTCACCAGCAAGGACACGACGAGAGTAAATGTTAGAGGTGTATGGCTCGAAACACTCGTTGTAACCCAAGATCTGGGAAGTAGATGCAGTTGGCATTGGAGCAACGAGCAAAGAGTTTCTCAAACCGTGCTTCATAACCTCAGCCTTCAATCCATCCCACTCCCACAAGTCAGTTGGCTTCTTGCCCCACATGTCGAACTGGAACTCACCCTTAGAAGCTGGAGAACCCTGGAAGGTCTCGTATGGACCCTCAGTCTTGGCCAACTCAAGAGAGGACTCAAGAGCAGCGTGGTAGATGGTCTCAAAGATCTGGATGTTCAACTCCTTAGCCTTCTCAGACTCGAATGGCAAACGCAACAACATGAATGTGTCAGCCAAACCCTGGACACCAAGAGCAATTGGTCTGTTTCTCATGTTGGAGTTACGGGCCTCTGGAACTGGGTAGTAGTTACGGTCAATGATTCTGTTCAAGTTCTTGGTGACAACCTTAGCAATCTCGTGCAAACGCTCAAAGTTATAGGACTGGGTTAAACCATCAGCAGACTTCTCAATGAAAGCTGGAAGGGCAATGGAAGCCAAGTTACAGACAGCAACCTCTTCTGGGTCAGAGTACTCAACAATCTCACAACACAAGTTGGAAGACTTGATCATACCCAAGTTCTTCTGGTTGGTCTTGGAGTTACAAGCATCCTTGTAGAGCATGAATGGAGTACCAGTCTCGGTCTGGGCCTCAAGGATGGCATACCACAACTTCTGGGCCTTGATGGTCTTTCTACCACGACCCTCCTTCTCGTACTTCTCGTAAAGAGCCTCGAACTCATCACCGTAACAGTCAGCCAAACCTGGAGCCTCGTTTGGAGAGAACAAAGTCCACTCACCGTTAGACTCAACACGCTTCATGAACAAGTCAGAGATCCAGAGAGCTGGGAACAAGTCACGAGCTCTGATTTCTTCCTTACCGTGGTTCTTTCTGATGTCAATGAAATCGAAGATGTCCGCGTGCCATGGCTCCAAGTAAAGGGCAAAGGCACCTGGTCTCTTGTTACCACCCTGGTCAACGTAACGGGCAGTGTTGTTGAAGACACGAACCATTGGAATCAAACCGTTGGAAGTACCGTTAGTACCAGCAATGTAGGAACCAGTAGCTCTCACGTTGTGAATGTGCAAACCAATACCACCAGCAGTCTTGGAAATAAGAGCACACTGCTTCAATGTCTCGTAGATACCCTCAATAGAGTCCTCTCTCATGGCGACAAGGAAACAAGAAGACATCTGTGGGTGTGGTGTACCAGCGTTGAACAAGGTTGGGGAGGCGTGTGTGAAGTATCTCTCAGACATGAGGTTGTAAGTTTCAATGACGCTCTTAATGTCTCTGCCGTGGATACCGATGGCGACTCTCATCACCAAGTGCTGTGGACGCTCGGCAACCTTACCATTGACACGAAGCAAGTAGGATCTCTCCAAGGTCTTGAAACCGAAGTAGTTGTAAGCAAAGTCTCTGTCGTAGATGATAGCGGAATCAAGCTCCTCCTTGAACTCCTGGACGATATCGTATGTCTCCTTGGACAACATAGGAGAATGAAAACCGGTCTTTGGGTTGATGTAAGTGTAAAGCTCCTCAACAACAGAAGAGAACTGCTTGGTGGTCTGCTTGTGCAAGTTGGAGATAGCAATTCTGGCAGCCAAGGTGGCGTAGTCTGGGTGGACAGTGGTCATGTAAGCACATGTCTCAGCAGCCAAGTTGTCGAGCTCGATGGTGGTGACACCCTCATAAACACCGGAGATGATTCTCTGAGTGATCTTCACGGCATCGATGTGTTCTGGGTCCAAGCCGTAACAAAGACGTGAGATTCTGGCAGTGATCTTGTCGAACTTGACGGGCTCACGGCGACCGTCTCTCTTGTAGACATACATGTTTTTAGGTTGTGTTTTGTCTGGGGCGATGAACTGGCGGAGTTAGAAGACCAGAGAGTGAGTGGCGACGCGTCTGTTTATATATCTCGCCCGGGTGTTGATTTTTCATGGTTCGGGCAACGCGTCTAGGGCAAATAAACACGCGTCGCACCCGCGTTATTTCGCGTCGTAACGGCCGCTGATTGGCCCAACGCAAAATGTAAACAAACCGAACCGTCAACAACGCGTCCGTTTTTGGAGGTTCTTCCGATCTCTAAAACGCGTGTTTTCACTGTTTCTAAGCGATGACAAATGGAGGAAAACGGGCGAATAGTTGGGCGAAAGTGGGAAGAAATTGGAGCGTTGTTAATGGGTAGATCAAGAGGACCACAGTGCCTTACTAATTGATCTGTGTACCCTCTTGTGATACCAAAACACGTCTCTCTTTTCTTCTCTTCGCCCATCAACACGCTCCCGCCCCAGAACACGAACTTGACGCGTGCTTAAGACATCATGACGCGGGTTGCTAGGGGTACGCGTTTCATCTGTCTCTTCCTTGTTAAAAGCAATTAAACACCTGCACAGTGCAAATCATCTTCAAAACACCCTTTATTCGCTGCACCTCCTCTGTGAATGGCTTAAATAAAGGGTGTAAAAGGGGGACACCATCTAAGGTTCCCATTAGCTGAGCCATAGTGTTTAGGTCTGGATGGGCTTTTTAAGAATAGGCTTTTGTCCTGTGATGGTATGTAGCTACAGCAATCGATATAAGCTCAAAGTTAGTCCTGCAATGTTACAGTAGATGCTGCTTGTTGTTTGCTATCTGCAAGTGTGTTTACATCAGTAATCAGTCGCCCACAACCGGGCCTTGTTCCGAGTACCCATCTCCCCAAAAGGTTATACAATTACTCCCAAAGTGGTAATACATATATTAATTCTACATTTTAATAGATACCATACAGTTCCAGACGTATGATAAGTTTCAGATGGCAACTGAAGTGCTGACTCCCTTGCTCAGCTTCAATGATTCCACCTCATCACCCTTTTGCACTTTGATAACGATATCGTCATCGCAGCTCAAGTAGTACTCACCACCAACGATATCGATCTCCACAATACCAAACTTAGTCACAAGCTTTGCCTTAGCATCACCAAACTGTTTGACCTTCGGAGCAAAGACAAGCTCACCATCAAGATCTGGCTTCAAGCCAAACAAACAAGCTGGGATCTCATATAGCGGTGTAGCTCCCCAGGCGTGACAGTCACTGCGCTGGTTGACATCGTCTTCAGCCCAAGTAGTCAAGTTCATCCGTCTCATGTTTTCATATGGTTTCATCAAGAGATCAAAGTGCTTATCGTAAAGACCAGCCTTTTCAAAAGCACGGAACACATAGAACATCAGTGAGTATGAACATTTGGCATAGTCATTCTCTTGAACAAAGGCTCTCTCCAGCAATGGGGCGGCATCATCTTCAGCAATTGCACCAGCCAACACGGCCATGATTTGTGTGTGTTGACACTTATCTTCAGTCTGTGGACCATCAGTGTACTCAGAACCATCAAAGCAGTGCTCATTAACCTTCTGGTTCAAACTCTCAGCACGGGCAAGGTATTCAGAGGCTGTATCTTTTCTTCCAATGAACTGTGCGAGCTCAGCACTTCTCTGCAAGACGAATGAATAGAGCAAAGAATGGAATGCAATGGTACCGTTCTTCGTGTAAACTGGAGGGTATCCAAGAGCTGGGAGCTTATTCCACTGTTTGACCCAGTCCACATATGGCCAGTCATAATTTGGATCAAGTCTTCCAACCATTCCAAACTCGTTGACCTTGTCTTCAAAAGCAGAAAGGACGACATCAACAGCACCAAAATATCTTCTTACCAATTTCTCATCACGGAAGTACAGCATATGATCATGAATCATCAAGATCCAGAATAAGGAGAAACTTGAAATGTTCTTGAAGGCATTGGAGGACGGGGAAACGGTGTCCAAGAATCCATCACCACGAAGCCCAGAAAAGAACTCCTGGATACCCTTACGTGCAAGTCTGTCATCACGAGAGATCTGGTATGTAAACAACATCTGGGAACGTGTATCCATGCCGAATTGAGATTGCTCATAGAATGGACAATCTTCGTATGTCTCATGCATACAGTTTCTGAGTGTATGGCGGGAGATGTTCCAGTACTCTTGCAAAGGAGAAGGAAGGTCAACTGAAGAAGAATCGACAAGTGGATACTGAGTGCTGTAGTAATGAATATCCTTCAATGTAATTGGTGAAGTGGTAGTGGTGACTGTGAGTTGAACATATCTGAAAGTTCTCATCCACAATGGTTCATATCTCTCCAAAGAGGTACCCCTGACTTTGTAGTTATCAACACCACCTACCAAAATACCGGATGTATCAGTTCTATCACCTTTCAAACGAGGTTGACCAAAGCCAACACTAGGAGGTTGTGGTGTCTCGTAGGCCTCAGCGTATAAGATGTCCACGGTGGCACCTGCACCATCGACAAAGGTGAAACTTGGGAAACCGGTGGTAAGAACACCATTATCAATATCAATAACAACCTTAGAGCCAGCAGGAATTGTAACTTCTCCACCATTCAAGGCAGCCTCGTATGAAGATGTCAATGAAAGTTTCTCAATGTCAAGGTCACCAGAGATCTTAGAGATGGATTGGAATGACTTCTTATCATGTGTGAGCAGTGGAATCTCTCTTGGGGATAATCTCCATGGGGGAAGAGTAATAGGCAACAACTTGACGTACTGTGAGTTGGACCATTCAGAATCATCAAATTTCAACAACTTCCAGTCGAGAGGCGAATTGGTGGCATCGACGGTTTGATAGATAGGTAAGAATGGGCCACCCAGTGGGAATGCAGAAGTTGGCTTAACACCAATGGAATTATCAATGTATGCCTTCCAAGACTCATCAGAGAAGATATCAAGTGCCTGACAAGAGAATATGAATCCTGGAATGTTGGCCTTGATCATGTTCACAGGCCCCAGCTCTTGGATGGAGTATCTCAACACTTGAACAGCGATGATGTTTTCACCCTCCGCTAAAAGATGGGAAATGTCAACAGTCTCATAGTTCCACTTCTGGAGATAACTTCTAGCAGGTCCAAAGCATACTTTTTCACCATTGATGAAGAGGGTGTAGCGCGTGTCAGCAGAGATGTGGACGTCAACAGGACCTTGTGGGGGAGATGCCAAACTGAACGATTTGCGGAAGTAGACGACTTTAGCGATTGATGGGGAAGAGGAAAGGTCCTCGGAGTAGTTTCGAGCCCAGGTCCACTTTGTTGTAGCAGTCCAAGGTGTAGCCATTGTTGATGTCTTGGAAGTTGGTGTTGTCTTGGTACTTGGTGTTGTCTTGGTACTGTCTTGGTACTGTCTTGGTGTTGTCTTGGTGTAGATATGTGTGAACGTGTGTTTTCTGCCTAGATCAAAAGAGAGGCAGGATCACAGGCAGTGTATATATTACTCCGTTTCTTGCCCCACTCTATCGTCAACACCCGTGACCAGTCGTCGCGTGCTTGATGATGGATGCAAGATTGTGGTTCTTCAAGCAACCGGGAGATCAACCTCTGTCGAAACGTCCGGTGTATCTAATTTACTGGCGTGGTACCCCGCAAACCCGCGTCAATCACCGCCCGACGTTTTGAAAATTGAACCTCCCCCCTTCCCCCGAGAGCCCGGCCATGACCCATGACTTCCTGTTTAGGAAGCTTCGGCCAGGACTTCCTGTTTCGGAAGCTTCGGCCGTTAGATATTGCGGAGCTCCGAGCCTCCGGAATCCAGGGTTCTCGTTCGGCTGTGGGTTGTGCATGTTGGAGGCCCGGAAACTCTGTGACGTTTAGGAAACTTGGCAGAATGAAATGCCGAATGCAGACTACTAGCCCCCGTCTAATCACAGGAGACTGGAGCGGGGAAGAAACTCTGAAGATGACAAAGGCCAAACTTGTTAGCTTTTGTGAAGATCTCTGATTTCCCGAGGATGGGCGGCGGCCAAATCTGAACAAAAATTAGTTTACTCTTAATCGTCCTCTTCTCTTCTCCCACCTCCCATCTCTTCATTCCCATTGGCCAACTCCCAAATCACGCTATGGAGGAGTCAAAAGAACAGCAAGCATCAAATACAAAGGAGATTGATACCTTCGACTGTAAAGGTGAGGAGGCAAACGATCTTGAAAGGGTCATCTCACAGTACACAGAGTACTCTGTTATCAGTGGCGGCAGACCGGCAGACACTGAATCTGATCCAACTTCAAAACCTTCTTCAGTTCCAACAAGTCCGCAATCTATAGGACCAAGGGGCGGTCCTCCAAAGACGCCATTCTTTGCCCCACAAAATGCTGGTCTTCGCAGAGAAGTTTTCAAGTCTGTTGGTGTTACATTATTTGTTATGTGTACCCTCATGTTGGCAATCTTTTCTATTTACTGGGGATCCATGTATGATAGAGGTTCACGTCTTGTGAACTTGCATACTTTGGTTGTTTTGGAAGACCCTGTTGATGGCAGCTACCCAGTTCTCAGTGATGCACTCTATGAATGCATGACTGGTAAACTTCACTCTTCCCTTGGATGGGAGATCTACAACTATTCTGCAGCAAAGACTAAGGCAGATGACAAAGGGTTTACGGTTGAAGAGTGGATTGAACATGAAGTTCATATCCAGAACTACTGGACCTCGGTGTATCTTGACTCTGATGCTTCGGATGACTTGACCACTGCTTTCAAAGAGGCAGACAGCAACTACAACACCACTGGTATTGTTAAATCCTACTATGAAACCGGAAGAGATTACCAAGCTATGAACTCTTATGTGACACCATCCATTGTGAAACTCTCTGAATACTTTGCATCATACCTGGGATCAACTTCTTACCCATCTATTCTTTCCTCTCTCAACTCGACTCAACTTTCCAACTTGGTTAACAATGCACCAACTCTTTTGACCGAGATCCCACAGATTGAGTACAATGATTCCAAACCATTTGATGATTATGTACTGCTTGCACCATCTCAAGTTGGTTTAATTTACCTTGTTATCTTGACTTTCTTCCAGTTCATGTTCTTTATCAAGCTCCATGCTTCAGTCGCACCGCATGTTGTTCCATGGCAATACTTTTTGTACCGTACTCTCTGTTCTCAATTTGCCTTCTTGATTCTTTCGCTGTTCTACAGTGCTATTTCTTCTGCTTTCCAAGTCGACTTCAACAAGTCATGGAAAGGTGGCTTCGGTGTTCAATGGATGGTCAGTTACCTCACCATGAGTGCTGTTGGAGGTGCCAATGAGAACATGGCATTGGTAATCTTTTCAATTTTCCAACCACTTACAGGCTTCTGGATGTTGTTCTGGATTATCATCAACATCTCTCCAACTTTCTCTCCTTTGGCTCTGTGCCCAACGTTCTACAGATACGGATACGCTATGCCATTGCATAACTCTTATGAGCTTATGAAGGTGGTTCTTTTCGGTGTTACTAGGCAACAAATTGGTAGAAACATTGGAATTTTGTTTGGTTGGATGGCCATCAACATTACCTTGCTACCGTTCTGTCTTACTTTCTTTGCATACAGGATGAGGAAGAATGCCATGAAGGCTAAGACTGGGGGAGGTCCTCCATGAGCTGGCACTCCACCTGGAGGTTCACATCCCTTGATCTTGTCATCTTGAGACTACATTTTAGAATAGGACATTAAACATGAGTTATTTGTATCTCGAAGGGGACGTCCCTTTGTAGGCTGATCTGATACGGAGAATGAGCGTACAAGCGTACAAGCGTACAAGCGTACAAATGTACAAGCGTACAAATGTACAAATAGAGGCCTTTTGCAAACCCCCGGTTTTGTCCCCAAAAAATCGCGAACACATACAAAATGCATAGTAGATTTTGTCGGGGGTCAAAAAAGCTCATGCAAGTCGCGGCATGAGAAGAGTAGCGTTTTGCTGCCCCTACCAGGTTTTCAGAGTGAGGGTGACAAAATTTTTGTCCCCAAAAGCGCTTTTGTCAGCTATCAACACCCGGACACCACATTTCTCGGTGACAAACGACGCAACCTTCCGAACAGCTCTAATGTACAAATGTAGATCCATCCGTGAGGCCCTGTCGCAATACCCAAATTTTGGAGCCTGGACTCTACCAGCGAATTGGCAACCGGTAACACCGCACGCGATGTTAGCAAGTGTTGGATCCGAGCCGAGGCGCGCCGGCGAGGAAGATCCAGAGCGAACACCCGAGCTGGTGTCCGGATGGTCGAGTGAGATCATAGGACTGCAACGATGATGAGGTAACGGTGAAGAGCCACACGAACAGTTGGTCTGATCAACCAGGCTGTGTCGAGGATTACCACTTAGAGCAGTGACGTAACTAAGTGAGGTCATCTACTAGCTATAGTATAAAGACAGAGGAATCCTGCCGCATGGGTCTTGGAGACCTGCTGAGCTCTTAGATAGTGTAACAGAATCTAACGACCACTAGTCCCAGAACAACTCGTAACAGTAACAGCTTACAATATGAACAACGTTAACAACAACTCTTCCGTCTCAGCCGAAGCTAACCAAGGTGATCCTAAAATCAAACACGCGAAACCTGGGAGTGGAACTTGATCCCGGCGTCGATGTATTCTTGCGGGGTGTGAGGCAGCGTCAGGCCGGGGGTGCACTACTCAGGAAATTTAAAAAAAAAATTAAAAGTTGGTGCATTTGTGCATTTGCGCAACCCCTGGCGTACGCCCTCCGCCTTCGCAGTGCCCAGAGAGAAGATCCACGCCCGCGCTGATCGACCCTGAGACATGTGCCATTAGGCCCACCCTGTTAATCTATGACTGTATGATGTGACCGTTGACGCCATCCGGCCATTCGCGCCTCAAGTCAGCGCGGGCCCCGCCCCCCGCCCCCCAGTCTCAAATTATGGACGATACACACTGCACACTGCACAGCCGGGCGATCAATACAGCGAGTGGCCCCTTCATTGTTTGATAAACCCGCGTGCTCAGCTACGGGGACACAAATCTGTGACCTGAACCCCGCAACATTACTGCCAGGAGCATTTGGGTCGCACTAATCAGCGGATTGGCAGCATCAACAACCGGGGAGTCAACCTGCCGGTGCTTGACACCTGACACGGGAGTCATCCTCTCCACAACGGGCTTCCGCTACTCCCCACACGTAGCTACCAACGCGTTGGATACCCTTTAAATGCAAGACATCAACCCTCGATCTGTAGACCCTCGATGCCACCAACAACACACACACATCTACATACGCACACCATACGAAATGTCTATGGAACCTACAGCTGACAAGTTCCTCGCTAATAGCGACAAGGCAGATGCTCAGCATATTGAATCTGTTGATGATGGTTCATCCCAATCAGCAGCACCAGCTCACATTGCTGTTTTCAATGACACTGAATCTGATGACTCGTTCTACAGAATCAAAGATGTCATTTTCAAGTCTAAGCCGCTGATGCCACTGTTCATCTTCTGTAATCTTGGTATTATCGCCTACGGTTATGATAACTTGGTTCTTTCCATGGCACTTAACTTCCTTTCGTTTGAGATGACTTATGGTACTTATGATGCTGAAGAAGGCTCTTATGTTATCCCTGCTCACTGGCAATCCATCTGGAATGCGATGGCTCAGATTGGTACTATGCTTGGTTCCATCGTAAGTGGTTGGATCAAAGACACTATTGGAAGAAAATATACATTCACTGTTGGTGCTATTTTCTCCATAGTTGGTACTGCTGTCATTTACATTTCTGACACTCCAGGTGTTTATCTCGCTGGTAAGACGATCAACGCCATTGGCCTCGGTATTGTACAAGCCGCCGGTCAGACTTACGTTGCTGAGATTTGCCCAACATCCTTCAGAGCTATCGGTCTTGGTATCTATGGTGTTGGTATGGGTCTGGGTTCTCTCATTGGATCTGTCGTTGCTGGTAAGATGCTTGCTTTGTACTACGCTGAGCAGTACGGTTACAAGGTTTGTTTTGCCTCCCAATGGACTTTTGGTGGTCTCTTGTTCATCGGCTCTCTCCTCATTCCAGAGTCCCCATACTATTACGTCAAGAATAAGCAATATGAAAAGGCTAAGAAGTCTCTTTTCAAACTCCACGGTAAATCCAACACCAGAATCGTTGACGTCTCCCTTGCTCACCTCCAGGAGGTCGATACCATCGAGAAGATCAAGGCTCAGGAGAAGACCACATATCGTGAGTGTTTCAAGGGTAATAACTGGAGACGTACTAAAATTATTCTTTGTTGTAACGGTTTCAACCAGATGATTGGTTCCACTGTTCTTGGTAATGCTTCTTATTTCCTCACTTCTGCTGGTCTCTCTGACTCTAAAGCAACTGAGATTATTCAGATTGGTTCTTCTTTCGGTTTGCTCTCTACTATCCTTACCCTTGTCTGTATGGCTTACGTTGGTAAGAGAAAGATCATCGTGACTGGTGCTGCAGTAAATGTCTTGGTCTTCTTGTCCATGGGTGTTTGCAGTCTTTTTGACAATAGTAGGGCGTTGCTCGGTGTTGGATTCTGTCTTATGCTCATCTACATCACCATGGGTCCACCAATCTCTCCACTTATGTCTGTTGCTTCTGAAGTCCCAGCCATGAGACTCAGAGCCAAGTCTTTGTCCATCGGTTTCGGTTTCAACTACTTCTTCTCAACTGTCATGAACGTTGTCGTTCCATACATGTACAACGCCGACGCTGGTAACTTGGGTGGTAAGATTGGTTGGATCTTCTTCGGAACTTCCCTTATTTCCGTCGTTGTTTTGTTCTTCGTCATCCCAGAAACCAAGGGCAGACATTTCACAGAGTTAGATGAGATGTTTGAGATGAAGGTTCCAACAAGAAAGTTTGCCTCTTATAAGTGCACTGGTACTGGTACTATTGATGTTGTATCTGATGAGGCCATCAAGGAAAAGGTTTAAAACTTTCAGTTCACAACCTTGTTTGATCTTTTGAAATTTAGCTTATCTTCTATATGATTTTATGAAAAATTTGAATTATTTATTGAAGACTGCTCTTTCTAAAAGAACTTACAAAAGGACCAATAGCTGCCTCGACAGCAGCTTATTCGCAACCATCGATAAAACGTGCGCGAACCGCTCAACCAGCTCCTTAAAAAAAAATTGTGTGTGTTACAATCTCATCGTATAAAGGACCAAGTTGTTCAAAGGCCGAAAGAGCTAACACAACAAAAGATGTCTGAATCTGTGGCTCCGGCTTTGTCCACCTATCAGGATGAAGCAGCACTTTTTCAGAAATACTCAGAGTCTGAACATGCCCGTCCATATCTAGGTCCTGGGTGGGATGATTCCTCACTTGTTAAGGAGAAGATTCATGATTACTACTCTCTTAACGACCTTATATCATTCTTGAAACAGAATAAACCAGATGGAACGAGGAAGTATAAGAAAATCACACTACAGTTCCCAGATTTGCTTGTTGGTGATTCCGCCATCGTTGTTCAGATGCTTCAAGAGGGACTCAAGAAACAGTCAGATCATCATGACGATAGTGATCATAGTGATCATGATGATCATGGCTTTGAGGAGATTGATTTCACAGAGAAACATAAGAAGAAAGGCAAGGATACATGTACACGCAGCTGTGCCAACTGCAAATGTTCAGATCCTCTGGATACAACAAATAAGAAAGATGCCCCTCAACAAGTGTGGATTCTTGCTGATACCGCCTACTCTGCCTGTTGTATTGATGAAGTTGCCGCTGAGCATGTTGGCGGTGATGTTGTTGTACACTTTGGAGATGCTTGTTTGAATGCTATTCAGAAGCTTGATGCATTATATGTTTTCGGAAAGCCATATTTGGAGTTGGACTCTGTCGTGAAGAAGTTTGAAGAAACATACGAGGATAAAGAAGAAAGAGTTGTGCTTATGGCTGACGCTCCACATACACGACACTTGCCACAGGTTTACCACATTTTGAAGGAGAAGGGATACACAAACATTGCATTTGCCGATATTGATCTGGAGAAGGCCAATAAGGCAACTATCATCGGATTTGAGAGTGATACAACCGTTCATGGCGGCATTAGATTCAACAACAGACTGCTCAAGGGTCTTGATGAGGACTTTGATGTTGAGATGGAGCTTATGGACTATCAGCTTTTCCATATTACCACACCGCAACCTCCACACTTGCTGTTCCTGACAACCAAGTTCTCCACATTGACATTGTATGACCCAGCCACGAACTCTACGACTCAAGGGCCATTCCCTTCACTCATGAAGAGATACAGATACATGCAAATCGCACGTACAGCAGGAACAGTTGGAATCCTTGTTAACACCCTCTCGTTAAGAAACACCACAGAAGTCATCAAAACTGTTTCCGCAAAGATCAAAGAAGCAGGTAAGAAGCACTACATGTTTGTCGTTGGTAAACCAAACGTTGCGAAGCTTGCTAACTTTGAGTCTATTGAAGTGTGGTGTATCTTAGGTTGTGGACAAGGTGGTATTATTCTTGATCAGACAAATGAATTCTACAAACCGATTATCACGCCTTATGAGTTGGAGATGGCTTTGGCACCTCAGGTCCAATGGACTGGTAAGTGGGTCACAGAATTCGAGAAGTTGTTGAACGAAGAGGATGCTGATGTATCCACTGAAGACTCTGTTGATGATCCATCCAGTCCTACACTTGAAGGTGAAGATGAGGCCCCTGAGTTCAACCCAGTTACCGGTAAGTTTGTGAGTACGTCAAGACCTTTGAGAAATATCCAACATTTGGAGATTGATGCAAAGGAAACTGATAGTGAAACTGATGGACAGCTGGTTAAAGCATTCTCTAGAGCCGTTGCCATCAAGAACACAGTCTCAACATCCGCCATCCACTTGCAGAATAGAGAGTGGACAGGATTGGGATCCGATTTCAAAGATCAGGAGGATGTCGATGACGAAGGTGCACTTGTTGAAGAAGGTAGAGGTGGTATTGCAAGAGGCTATGACTTTGATGTTGGTAACCGTGCAGACTAAGTTATTACGAAACCCCATTATTTATGATACGTTAATTTTCTCGTCTGCGTAGTAGATGATGGCTTCAGATTCACACAGTGATCTAGGAGGGACTACAGAAAGCGGCGAGTGTATTCATTCAGTGCATTTCAATAATTCGTATCTGGTATCACATTAAATGGCAATGAATCCAAACTGGATTTGGATTTCAGGACGTGGTTGTGGTTCCCGGTTGCCAGCCTGTTGCATCCGTCTCCGTAACTGTCTCTGCTGGATCATGTAAACAAGCATGAACATTAGGAAGGCTCCTCCCAGAAAGATGATGAATAGAATGTCCTCAGTAAGGATGTAATCTTCCTGTGGTTCAGTAACTTCAGGGCTCAGTGTTCCCTGGACACCAGCTTCATAGTCGGAAGGAAGTTGGTTGGTTCCACGAACTTTTTGGTAGAGTTTGAGCCAATCACCCCATGTTCTCTTTGTATCAGCAGTTGGGTCAACAATTGTACTCTTTTTTCCTAAGAGGTTATTCACCAAATCTTTAAATCTGAGTCTAAGAAGTGCAATTTGAACAGGAAGATAAGCTTTAGAGTGCATCTCCAGGGACAAGTCATAGAATCTCTTGGCCAAGTGGAAGTCCTGCTCAACACCATAGCCCATTTCATGCATCCAACCCAAGTTGAATGAAGCCTGTGAAGATCCTCTAGCTGAAGCATCTTCATAGCATGTAACAGCCTTGTCATATTGGTTCTCTGTGAAGTACATATCTCCAAGCAAGACCGTGGAATCCATATTGTGCTGAGTCGATGAGCGGGTGGTGTACACTTTTGCCATCATTCTGCGTTCATCAGGAATCTTTGGTGGTTCCTCCAAGAATCCATTTGGTTGGAACATAAGGAATGCAGCGGAAGATTGGGCCATTTCGAAACCTTGCTCCGCAGCCATTGCATATCCGATCAATGCATTGTTGGATCTTCTGTTCATCAACTCATGGAAAGACCATTCTAAAGAAGTCAAAATAGGATCGAACTTCTCACAGAAGTGTTTCAAATAATAGACTGCATCAGTGCATTTCTCTTCTGACTCTGTACGCAACACTGCCAGTGCTCTTTGATAGTACAACTCGTTGCCCACCGTGAATTGTGGTGCGCCAATCTGTGATTGATCAGCAAAAGGACCAAAGTGATTCTGAGAATAGATGACCTTCAAGGCAGTTCCATTTGCATAGTGCTGTGCAGCCAACTCAGGATTTCTCAAATTATCTGGGCCCTTGTCATAAATCAACGCCAAGTCATTGTGAACAGCTTGATGTGGGTAAAGTTGTTGAGCTTTCTTCAAATATGTAATCGCCTCGTTGAAATTTTGTTCGACACCTTCGCCTCTCATGTACATATGACCCATTAAATATGCACATCTTGCAACACAGTAAGTTTCATAAGCCTGCAGAGATCTCAACTCGTTTTGTGAATCCATAACTGCCAATCTTGCATATCTGAAGGCTTTGGTGAAGTTACGAGGACGTGTGTAACTTCCTTCGTAATTCGTGATGGCACTGAAGTAGAACTGATCATAGATGCTGTATTCATCTGCAACTGCGCCTTTCTGAAGGATGTTGTCATGTCTCGATGATCTTCTCGTTAGTGATGTTTGAGTGTCACCGACTCCTTTGCCATAAATTCCATCTTGGAAATCTGATACACGGAAATTAAAGGAATCCAAATGTGGGCCACCAAGAGGTCCCTTGGAATAATGCTTCATCATCTCATCTGCCACGATTTGGTAGTAGTATACTGACTTTTGACAGTCATATGGCATAGAAATCTCATAGACGTTTCTGTATCCAAGCACCATGGCAGCTCGAATATCACCTTGCTCGAAGGCAAATTGGAAATAAAGGTTGGCCTTTGCTTGATCTAGCTCCACTTCACCAAATAGACCAGTCGCATAAATGATTCCGAGATTGAAGTATGCGGTGGCATTAGGCGACAGCTCTGCAACTCTCGAGTAATACTCAAGAGCAAGTGTTCCATTTGCAGGTATTGAGTAATTTCCATACATGTACATCTCTGCAAGCATAAATGTTGCATCCACATTGCCCAATGATGAACTCTGTTCAAGTAACTGTAATGCTTCCTTCTGTGGTGGGGTGAGCTGCTCCATACCTTGTTGAAATCGCAGTTTCTCAGAGTTGAAGTCAAAGTCCATCTGCAGTTCAAGTACTGTTGTTTCACCCTCTTGTGGAACTGTGGTGAACATCGGTATTGTTTGAAGAATGCTGGACGCTTTGTTGTATAGCAAATCTCCCTCATTAGAAGCGGCTACACACGTCGCTATCGTGAATGCTGAGAGAGAGGTTAGTATCCCTGGATAGATCACAGCGGTTAAGAAAAAGCAACTTACCAATGAGAAGCGAAGTGAGGAACTTCATGGTGGATTGTGTTGTATATTAATAGAAGAAGATCCACAAAGTCTCCCCTAAATTGTTCTTGCCGCCGTTGTTAAGGCGAAACAATAAATCAAGTTCGCCCCGGTGGCCAAAATTAGTACGTGATCCGCGAACACCCAAACACCCCATACATTTCGCGACTCGCGCGCCCGCCACGCTGTCGATGAATTCGGCCAGAGATCACTAACAGGGCAACAAGAAGGCAACAGTTGGAAACTTAGCAACAAATCCGGACCTTTTTTCATTTTCACTGGACCATTTCTCAGTGTTGCTTTCATATACACACAGAATCATTTTCTTGAGCATTTCCGTGAACTGAGATTGAACAAAATGGTATGTTATCGCAACAAAACACGTCGCCCTGTCAGCATCAATTGAATCAATACTAACCAATACAGGTCACCATTGGCAACGCACACGACGACCTCATTCACGACGCCGTCTTGGATTACTACGGCAAGCGCCTTGCGACTTGTTCGTCAGACAAATCCATCAAGATCTTTGAAATTGAGGGAGAGGAACAGAAGCTCGTCGAAACTCTCAGAGGACACGATGGTCCAGTGTGGCAAGTCAGCTGGGCTCACCCAAAGTTCGGTGTGATCCTTGCATCTGCTTCATACGATGGTAAAGTCCTTATTTGGAAGGAAGAGCAAGGAAGATGGAGTATCATCTCGGAACACACTGTGCACCAGGCCTCTGTGAATAGCGTTTCTTGGGCTCCTCACGAATACGGCGCCCAGCTCCTCGTCACTTCATCCGACGGCAGAATCTCCATTGTCGAATACAAAGAAGGAGGAAACACATCATCCATTGTCATTGATCACGCACACGCAATTGGTGTCAATTCCGCTACATGGGCTCCACCAGTCGTTTCTGGCTCCGCCGTTGACACTGGAGACAAACAACAAGAACGCAGATTTGTTTCAGGTGGTTGTGATAACCTCGTGAAGATCTGGAAGTTCAACCCAGATATCAAGACCTATGAGCTTGAATACACTTTGGAGGGTCACTCTGACTGGGTACGTGATGTTGCTTGGTCACCATCCGCACTCACACGTTCCTACATCGCATCTGCTTCCCAGGACCGCACAGTTCTCATCTGGACCCAGGATAAGCCTGGTGCAGAGTGGAAGAAGCAGCTCTTGCAGCAAGAGAAGTTCCCAGATGTCGTCTGGAGAGCAAGTTGGTCATTGTCTGGAAACATCTTGGCCATCTCAGGTGGTGATAACAAGGTCACATTGTGGAGAGAGAACTTGGATGGAAAGTGGGAGTCAGCAGGACACATCAACCAGTAAACCTGTGATAGGGACAAAAAGAGGGCTTCTTGTTAGAATGAATGCTGTGTATAATAGTGAAATGTCTTCAAGATTATAATTGATGAGCTGCATGACACCCGTAAATTACATCGTTCCTGATATCAACAAGGTACAACTAGCATACCCTATTCTAGTCCCGGAGCTGCTTCTACATACATATATTGGGCGACCCATTGAGCTTTCTACAATGGTTTCAAGTAATTATTCAGTAGGACACCACTTCTCAAGAAAGCAACTACGAATACCTCATATACAGGTACAGTTCTAAACTTCACATGCCCCGAAGTCTGACACCTGGACATCATGATCTGACGCGTAAAAAGGTAAACAACACTCGGCTTGGAATGACTCGCGTCCCCTTTATATTCTGCACAACTGCAAGTAAATATTTTGTCTTGACACAGAAAAATGGCAAAAACACCGGCTGTAAGTATCTCTGTGCATCTACCTAACCATTACTTTGTTAACACGTGTGGTACTATAGCCATTCACAAAGCAAGAAGTCCAATCTCTTCTGTACGGCTTCATCTGCGAAGATGAGAACACATCTACTGGTCTCAAACCGGATACAAAAGGATGTGCTCAATACATTCTTCAAGGTTTGCAAGAGAAGACTACAGATTATAAGGTGATTGTATCGGCCACCTACATTCGTGATTCCATCAGCAGAAGTGGCACAAAGCACTCCATTGGAGGTCTCTGGAACAAAGATACCGATGGTCACTTCACTGTCAAGGCTTCTTGCCATTTGGCATTCTTGCTTGTTGATGTGATTTATATCAAACTTTAAGGAGCTTAATGGTAAACATCAAAGGCATGAAGCTGAACGTTATACCTAACTCGCGCCCCGCAATCATGTGGCGGCCAATACTTATACGGGTTTTATTATGTGGATCTAACGGAATGATACGAACAAATAACATTTACAATATACTGTTCATTGATATATTCTGAATAACTTAGGAAAATATAAAAAAAGCGGTAGAAGCTGTTAAAGAGACGTACTGCGTTAAAACCAGCGAGAATTCGTTAAATCACATCAAATCTGGAATAGATCAAAGTTTTCATCTTGTCATTAATCATGTCAAGCTCCTCATCACCAAACTCATAATCCTCATCATTCAGGTCACTGTCAACATAGGCTACAAGTGCTGTAATAGCATTCATAGGCAACCCTGTGACAAGTGTCCAGTCGGTTCGTGTCACGCCCAAAATCTTAATCAAGAGCGACAATACAACCTGCTTCATAGACAACTGGAGTGGACCATCGATCTTTGTGAAATATCTGTTCAATAAAAGGACAAGTTTTTGGAAATTCACAAGAGAGAGTTGCAGTCTTTTGAATAGCGTAGCCGTGAACTGGATGAGTTGAACCAGGTCTTTTTCATCAATCTTGATGTTCAACTTTTCTCCATAACTTTCAAACAAAAACTGATAGCTGTGATTGATGATATAATGGAGGATCAGTTTCTGCTCGAACTTTGCTGTTTGTGATGACCCAGTAAGGTCTGTGGCATAGTTGACCCCTAGGCCGTCTGAATGAAAAGGTGAGTTTAGTGGTGAGTGCATCTCATAGTCATATGCGTGTCGCATGGGGTATTGTTAATAATTTCAATGTATATGTTTTATCGTAGTTCCGTGGGAGTCTTCTTCTGTAGTGGCTGTATTTCAAGAATCCAGTGGTGCTCAAGCAAGTACTAGCTCCTTCCCTCAGTGTGCATTGAACAACTGTTTAATCGGGTTCCGTTCAATGGAAATAAAAATGGGCTTTGCTGATGCACACAAAAGAATATAGAAAGAAAAAAAAGCGGAGTAACTGCTGCTTTTAAAGAAGTAGCGGGGTGAGTGGCAAAACTGACGAAAAGAAAGGGGTATCAAACAAGGAGGTGACAGTGTATGAGTAACCGGTTTTTCTCGGCTCGACCGCTGGGCAATTGCCGTTGGATGCCGCGCATTGTGGTGTTCGGATGTTCGACATACTCCGAGCAGGATCTGGGCAATTTGGAGTCATCTACGTCTAGTTTAAGACAACTTCTGATTAACATTTACAAATACAAACAGTACTATCTCATCTATGCATTGGTATTCAAACAAGATCCGCTAAATTACTTCTTCTGCTTGAGGGAAGTGGAGTTCTTTGGCAACTCCTTAGCGAATGGAATGAACTCTGGCTCACCTGGGATGTACTTTCTCAACACCTCTGGGACAACCATACCATCCTCGGTCTGGTAGTTCTCCAAAATACAACACAAAGCACGCTCAGTGGCACACAATGTGGAGTTCAAACAGTGGACGTACTTCTTTTCACGGTCAGTCATCTTCTTGATACCACATCTGATCTCCAAGTTTCTTGACTGGTAGTCAGTACAGTTAGAACAAGAGACAAGCTCCTTGTACTCCTCCTGGAATGGGAACCAAGCCTCCAAGTCGTACTTCTTAGCAGCGGCATTGTTCAATTCACCGGAGACAATAGCAACAACTCTGTATGGCAAACCGAGGGACTGGTAGAACTCCTCGGACAAGTTGATCATACGATCAAACTCCTCCCATGACTTCTCTGGCTCTGTCAAACAGAACTGCTCGATCTTCTCGAAAGCGTGAACACGGAAAATACCCCAAGCGTCCTTACCGTGAGAACCAGCCTCTCTTCTGAAACAAGAGGAGTAACCAGCGTAACGGACTGGGAGCTGCTCAGCAGGACTCTCGAACCATTCACCAGCGTGATAAGCAGAGATTGGCTGCTCAGAAGTAGCAATCAAGTACTTCTCATCATCACCGTCAATGACCTTGTAAAGCTCCTCATCGAACTGAGACAACTGGGCGGTTTTAGCCATCACATCCTTGTTCATCATGACTGGAGCCTGCAATGGGGTGTAACCACCCTTCTGACTCAAAAAGTTGATACCGTAGTTAATCAAGGCCTGGTTCAAGAAGACACCGTAGTTTCTCAAGAAGTAACCACGGTGACCAACAATACGAGCACCACGCTCTGGGTCGTAACCATCCAAACGGAGCAAAACCTCGTGATGGGACAAAGCAGCTGGCTTACCGGTGGCAGAAGCAACCTTACCAACATCAGCAACACCCTGTGGCTTCCAGTCTCTAATGAGGGCATTGTTGTCCTCGTTGTCAGAAACTGGGACAGACTCATGAACAAGGTTACCAACCTGGTTCACTTTGAACTTGACCTTCTGATCAGCTTCCTGCTCCTTAATTGTGAGCTGCTTCTTCTGCTCGACAATGTCATCCTTTTCCTTCAACAACTCAGAGGCATCCTCCTTAGCCTTGAACTTAAGACCAATCTCCTTCTGGACCTTGTTCTGAGCCTTGTTGAGGGCATCCAAATCAAATCTGATCTTTGTCCATTCCTTGTAGTCGGCGATGATCTCGTCAACAAGCTCGACAGAGGCGTAACGGGCTTTCTGAGAAGCACGAATGATCTCAGGGTTACCACCCTTCTCCTCAATGAATGATGTGATGTCCAACATATTGGTGTTGTATTCCAAGTGCGATGAGTGGGCTGACAAGTGTCCTACACGTAGACTCTTCAAGGTCTTCCAATATCATCACGGCACACGTCGAAATTTCAGCGCATAACTCTAAAGGTGCGACTGGTGCGTTATGCCAAGAAGTATATGGGGTTCCTTTATCAGCAATACTATTAGCATGGGGCCCTCACAAATGGTCAATTAAGTATCTATTCAAAGGACTCATTACTTCTACTATAATATTATCCAGTCATATCAACCTTCCAAGTCTCTGATGCGACTCTAGGAGTCATTAGACTATCCGCGGGGAATGTGGTGTCCGGGTTGATGTCCGGGTGTTGTGCGCTGCTCATCTTTCCTGAATTCCAAATTTTGTGATTCTTTCGGACTGATGGTCTAGTGGTTACGACGTCGCCTTTACACGGCGAAGGTCGCGGGTTCGAACCCCGTTCGGTTCATTCGAAAGAATTTCTTTTTTTTTTAATTTCATTGGATATAATGTTATTGGTCGGCTGTGCTGATTATATTCCTGCTATTATGTTCCCCAGATCATATCTGAATGTGTAGTTAGCAGCGTGTAAAGTTGTGATCCGGGAGAGAGCTCATCGCGATCAAAAAATTTTGTGCCAAAGTTTCTAAGGCATCCAGTTCGCTTATATACAACGCCACCAACAGAGTCAGTACACATTAACGAGCTGAAATGTCATTGAAGAAAACATTCTCTGGTGACATCGCTGTTTATCAGGTCAGTGGAACTAATGTTTCCCGTTCCCTGCCTGATTGGATGGAGAGAAAGAGAAAGAGAGCTTTGAAGAACGATTGGGAATATCAGAACAGAGTGAATCTTTTGCAAGACTTCGAGTTCCAAGAAGCCTCCAACAAGATTAAAGTCACAAAAGATGGCCAATTTGCTATGGCAACTGGTACTTATAAACCACAAATCCACGTTTATGAATTCTCAGAGGCTGGTCTGAAGTTTGAGAGACACACAGATGCGGAGAACGTTGATTTTACTATCCTTTCTGATGACTGGACAAAATCTGTTCACCTTCAAAATGACAGAAGTATAGAATTTCAGAGTAAGGGTGGTATTTACTACAGAAGCAGAATCCCAAAATTTGGAAGAAGTATTGCATACAATGCAGTGAATTGTGATCTTTACGTGGCTGCCAGCGGCAACGAAGTCTACCGTCTCAATTTGGACCAAGGACGTTTCCTTCAGCCCTTTGTTCTCGAGTCTGACAAAGGTGCTAACCACGTTTCTGTTAACCCAGTTCATGGTCTTGTCTCCTTGGGTCTTGAGGATGGAACAGTGGAGTTCTGGGACTCAAGAGCTAAATCTAGAGTTGCAAAGCTTCAAGTGCCCTCCAGTTATGACAATGAAGCATTTGAAGTCGCATGCACAGCTTTCAAGAACGATGGTCTTGGGTTCTCCTGTGGTACCTCCAATGGATACTCATATCTTTATGACTTGAGAAGTTCACAGCCTACAATGGTCAAGGACCACGGATATGGTGAAACCATCAAGAAGATCATGTACCTTAACGACGACAAATTCCTTGCTACAGACAGAAGAGTGGCTAAGGTTTACAATGGCGACGGCTCTCTGTTCGCCTCTATGGAGCCTTCTGTCTTCATTAACGATATTGAATGGATCCCAGATAGTGGTATGTTCTTCATGGCTAATGAAGGTATTGAAATGCACACATACTATGTTCCAAACCTTGGTCCAGCACCAAAGTGGTGTTCTCACTTGGATATGATCACAGAAGACTTGGAAGAGAAAGCAACAGAATCTACATACGAGAATTACAGATTCATTACAAGAGACGAAGTCTCCAAACTCAAGATTCAGCATCTGGTTGGAACCAACTACCTCAAGGGTTACATGCATGGTTTCTTCATCAAGACAGACCTCTACGACAAGGTCAACTTGGCTGCTAACCCACATTCATTCAAGGATCTCAGAGAAAGAGAAGTCAGAAAGCGTATTGAGAAGGAGAGAGAATCCAGAATTAGAACCACAGGTGCTATCAGCAACACCAAGGTCAAGGTCAACAAGGAGCTTGCCGAGAAGATCACCAAGAAGTCTGGTTCCAGTGCTGCTGAAGATATTGTTAATGACGACCGTTTCAAGGAGATGTTCGAGAACCCAGAGTTCCAGGTCGATACAGAGGCACATGACTACAAGCAGCTTAATCCAGTTAGCGCCCCTGGCGAAGGTAATGGAAAGCGTGTTAGAGCTCTTACTGCTGCTGAAGAGTCTGATGAGGAGAGATTGAACTCTAAGAATGCTGCTTCTTCATCTGACGAGGATTCTGAGAGCGAGTCTGAATCTGAGTCTGAGTCTGAAGACGACGAACAGGAAGAGGAGATGGACAGATTGCAGAAGATCAAGTACCAGAAGCAGCTTGAAGCGGTGAAGAGAAGAGCATTGGCTAAGCAACAGACTGACCAATTGCTCGAAGAGATGAAGATGAAGTCATATGCCACAGAGTCGGCTGCTTCAAAGGTTTCCAAGGATGAGGCTACATTGGGTAAGAAGCTCAAGAAGTTAGAGAAGACTGAAAGGGAGATGAAGGAAAAGAACAAGGACGTGATTGTACACAAGAAACCACGTGGAGAGGCTGAACTTACATTCATTCCAAAGAAGGCTGAGAAGAAGCCAAAGAAGAGAGTTCAGTTTGATGAGGAGTCCGATGAAGAGTCCGAGCAGAAGCACGGAAGAACGAGACAGAGATACGAGGGAAGAAGAAGAGCTTCCAAGAACGCATTCCGTGGTATGTAACTTTGCATTAATTGATAGATCATAACGTACTTCATAATAGCTTTGGGATGTAGTTGAGCGTTGCCATTGAGCTCGAGTATTTGGCCGGCGCCAGCGCTAGTCATACATGGATTGATATAAAAGAAACATCATATTGGTCGTGAAATACGCTCATAAGAGAGAATGACTTAGTATTAATCACAAGTAGTTCTTCTTGATCTTAGAGTTCAAACTGAATCTGCCCATAAAGGTAGCCTCAAAGTAAGTGTTTTGTTCAAGGAACTCTTTCTGTACCTCCTTAGCCCGAGGCATGATCGACTTAGCATCTGAGGAATCAACATCTCTGCGAGCCTTGAGGACTAAGGAGAGGAACTCGGGCTTAACATCTGGAAAGTTTTCAAGAGTAGACTTCCAATGTACCAGAATCTGGTCAAAGTTTGGCTCTGTGGCCAAGTCCATGAGATTCTCCACGATTCTGAACTTCGAAACGATAATCTCTTGATCCAAGAACTTCTCAAACAGCTGATAGAACACTTCGAAATCTCTCTTAACACAAGACAATAATTTGTCTGTTGTCTTTGGGAATTTGATATCGTTGTTCAAGTTGTTGAGGTAGCGTAATATGCACTCCTCCAAGATCTCTTCAGACAAAATCTCAAACAGGTATGAGTTGATGGTCGTCTTCAAATCACCCATGTACTCGTACATTGTGTCGGAAATCTGCTGAGCATAGTTGGAGTTGGACCAGTTCTTGGAGAATATGAGATCCATGACAACCTTCAAGTCATCAAAGATAATGACGATCAAGGCATCAGAGCACTGCTTGGCTAAGTTGGCAAAGCCATCAATAACAACTTCCAGATCAGTGTGGATCTTCGTAGCGTACATCTTACTCACCATGGCTGCATACTTATTAGAAATGGCTTCGGTGTGGTCTGCACTTCTCATCTGATCATTAGCCAAGGCAGTCAAGTATTCAATTAAACCACCTGGGACTGGCTCATCTGGTGTATCATCAGCGTCTTTTCTCTTCGGTTCTGGGTTGTTTGATGCAATGAGTCTCTGGACTTCACTCTTCACAAGATCCGACCAACTCTGTTGTCTCTTAAGCAGCAGTTCGGCAAATGCACCAATGACATTGGCAACGACCTTACCCTGACCAGCATGTAAAGCCAATTCACACTGTTGGGTGAACATTTGGAAGACCATTCTCGTACCTTCCATTGCATATAGTCCCTCGGAGTCAACATCAGGAGCGGAAATTCTTTTCTTGAAGACCTCATGTTCATTGTCTTCAACTTTTCCAATCCATTCATTCATCTTTGCAACGATCAAATTCAAATAATCTGACAACAGCTGCTCCTTCTCAACCTCGCCGATGATCGTCTTAACATCCGTCTTCTTCATTCCAAACTCATTCTTCATTGTAGTCTGGAAATCTTCATCAAACTGTAGGATTTCTAAGATAATGGCAGTCTCTGGCTCTAATTCAATGAGTCTGATAATGATCCTGTGTAGTTCAGAATGATATATGCCATAATAGACCTTGAATATGTCCCACTTAGGAGGAACAAGTCTGACAAGATCCAGGTGGACACTTGCCAAATCATGAAAGACCCAGCCCAAGTTATCCAACACTTCAAACACATTACCCTTATCCTCAAATGCATCCCAACAGTTCTTGAATGTGTCCTTGATACCATCTGCAAGCTTTGCAAGGAAATACTTCTTATAATGTCTTGGTTTTGTACGCCCTTGGATTGTTCCGTTAACAATGTGCTCAAATAGTGATCTATCACCTTTCTTGTCCTTATGCTTTCCTTCAATCACCTTCTTAAGTGTCTCGATTCGTTGGTCATTCTTCTCTTCAAACTCAATGATCTTGGCTGTTCTCACCACAAGACTGTTGTTCTCTTCCCTAACAGCATCTAGGATAACCTCAATGATATTTCCCAACATGGTGTCAAACTTCTTTACAACACTGTCAGTTCTGGATGTGAGTCTCTTGACCGTGAATTGGGAATCATCACTGGAACGTTCGGCCAACTCCAGGATCTGATCCTGGAAATCACGGAGCTTGTTCAACTGGAAGTGAATCGAGAGAAGACCATGAACTTCGGATCCCGCATCAATGGACATATAATCTTCACGTTCAATCATTTCATCAACTTCTTGTAACTGAGAGTTGAACATGCTGATGCGCTCTGCGATTCGTGTACTCTGCTCGAAGACTTCATGGATATGGGTAATCTCGTTTATGAGTTCATACCGGCTTACAGCGCCGAATGAACTGGATGCAATTGTACTGATTTTTTCTGTATTTTCCTTTAACTCTTTGACGTCTTCCTGGCAGACAGATAAACGTTCCATATCATGTAGAAATCGATCAAGTTGTGTCTGAGAGAGATTCTTTAGCTGGACCTCGACGGATGATTTCTCCGTCTGAAGCTGTGTTTTGAGGTGCTCCACCTTATCAAGATCATCCTCGGTCTTGAGAAAATGTGAAAGATTTCGAATTGCACTGGGCACTGTCGACATGGTTGAATTGGATGAAGCCGCCCTGTGTTTAGATTATGTCAATCCAGCTGTTTATTGCCAACGCGTAACTCAAGTTTGTTTTCCTGAGCCTGGTTGTGTGTCCTCTACCGAGTAGTGCGCATACCATGTAGTGCGCTTGTCAATTTCACGTGACTTTAGCTAAGTTCACCAACTTGCGAGAGATGTCTCCCAAAAGGACGCCAAAGGCTCAAAAAAGTTTATCCACACATTCCCACTTTTCTTCAAGAACCCTCCCCCTCTCATATTTACCACAAACATTACCAGATATCCCATACGGGTAATACAGACCATCAGATCTATCACTGCAGAACTCCTCCACATTTGACCTCAACTCCGGTGCCACATTGAGACAACTAAGCGATGTCCCATAACAACGACTCTGATGACGAGGATCGCAGATTCTTCCGAGCAGCAGCAGAAGCTATTGTTGCAACATCCATGAATAACCCGATAGATCCAACAATACTAGAACTTCTACGACGCATTCAATACGCTTCTGTCTCCAAATCCCACACAAACAACACATCAAGCAACAGCAATAATAACAATAACAATATTACCAGCCATTCCAACAGTCTGGATGTGATTCAACAACAGCTATTCCAACAACCTCAGCAACATCAAAGTCAGCTCGGCTTGATCGATTCTACGAAAGCTGCTAACTTCCCTACGTTTAATTTGAACTATTTCGGACTTCATGGCTCAGCATCAGACAATGCATCCCAGAATCTACAACTTGGTGACTCCTGGAAGGCCAGCTCTACAGGCTCTCAGCCACTGAGACAACATTCCAAATCAGATAGTTTCAACGATCCGGGCCCAAAGCAAACATCTGAGCAACGTAATGGTCATACCCCAAGTGATTACACGCCGAAGTCAAATCCATTCAGTCAAACTCCTTCATCCCTTTCAGACGCTGCTTCTCCACAGGATGGAGAATCAAAACCATTCATTTGCAGAGACTGTACATTATCATTCAGACGTTCGTCAGATCTGCGACGTCACCAAAGAGCCCATCTTCCGGTGCTGCCTCATGTTTGTCAGCAGTGTGGGAAGGGATTTGCTAGAAAAGACGCTCTCAAAAGACACACTGATACTCTCACATGTAAGAGAAACAGGGATAGATTATTGAGCAGTGGTGGTGATTTGGAAGGAATCCTAACAAGAGGGCATGGACCAGGCGGAAAGAAATCTTTGGGCAGTATGGACGAAGAAGATGAAGAAGATTATGATGTCAAAGAGGAAGACTACTAAAAGCTCTTGAATCATCATGCATTAATGGCTATGACTATATGATCATCTCTTTATTGTTACTTGTTTAATTCTCGGTAAATTTTATGTTAATTCTTGTTATAGTTGCTCTTTGATATGTACATACTTCGAACATACCTTGCAGCAGCACGCGCCACAGGTACACGTGTATTTGGTATAGGTCGCAAGGTATTCGCCAATATGGCCCTTTAATAGGCAATACATTGCAACACATCTCAACAAGAGGCCCGCATCTCTATGCACCTTTAACCGCAAGAACTTAGTCCTGGCCCCTGGGGGACCCAAACTCATGCAGGGAGCTTCAGTGAATGCACTGATCTACCCTAACGATGCAGGTTGATGAATTTTAATAAGATAAGAGTAAATATGCAATCGATTAGACTTAAATAGCTCCTCAGCATCTTCAGAACTCGTTGATGGTGGCTTCGAAGATCTTCTGGACATCTTCCGATGCGGCATTGGCAGACTCCAAAACCTCAGCATGAGAAGCCATGCCTTCATCTAATGCCTTTGGGTTCTCATCAAATGCACTTGCGGGAGCATCACCAACAGCCTCGTTAGTGATCAATGACAATGCTAAAACTCTCATACCACAGTGTCTTGCAACAATAACCTCTGGAACGGTGCTCATACCAACAGCATCACCACCAAGTGTTCTAATAGCACGGACCTCGGCTCTGGACTCAAATGTTGGACCACATGCAAAGAAGTAAGTACCTTCATAAATGTTTCTTGTGATTCCCAACTTCTTCACGGACTGGAAGAATAATTTCCTTAGTTCCAAATCGTACGCGTCAGAGAGTGGTTGGAATCTTGGTCCAAACTGCTCCATGTTTGGACCTCTGAGTGCGTGCCATCCTGCAAATCCGGCAAAGTTCACATGGTCATTAATGATCATCAAATCGCCTGGCTTGTATCCTGGCTTAATTCCACCTGCAGCATTGGTAACGACAACGATCTCACAACCAAGGAGTTTGGAAACACGAACTGGGAAAGTTGTCTCTTCAAATTGATATCCCTCATAGAAGTGCAATCTTCCAACCATGCACATAACTGGAACTTTCTTGTCACCAATATAACCAAACACAAGTTTGCCAGCGTGGCCTGGGACTGTGGATACCCTAAATCCAGGGATTTGTGAGTATGAGACTTCGACTGGAGAACTGATGAGTTTTCCAATTCCACCAAGTCCGGATCCACAGATAATAAGAGCTTTTGGCGTAAAGCCCTTGACTGTGTCTTTGAGGTAGTCTGTGGCTTTTTTTAGGAGTTGGTAGTATTCAGCAGTATCGGTGATCATTGTAGGATGTTAAATGGAGATAAGCTAGCGGGAAGTGGGGCTTGTAGAAGAAAGAGATGATCTTGTTCTTCAATGATATAATTCGACGTTCGATTTGCAAAGGATAATCACAGTGATGGAAATATGTGTTTTACTTCTCAATCAATGTGAATTACTCGCAACAGTTGTAAATTTTTTGTTCTAAGTAGATCGTACTTAAGAAAGCGGCGTACTGGAAGGTACGACCAAAACGACGCGCCAGTTGGGTGTTCGGATGTTGACCTCTGGTTTCTATCTTACAATTCCTTACAACGCAAACAGTTCAATATATGCAGTACTTATCATAATATAAAATCTTTAAAAACACCGTAATAACGACCGTAATATCACAAAAAAACAAAATATAATATAAACTCCACCCTTATATTCCAAAACATAAACGTGACGTGCCAGGTCTCTGGTATCATAAAGCACCCAACTCGTTAGGCATATTCAACACACCGTCCGTGGCAGCAAATGCGAAAGGATCCATGTTTAAGTCCTTTTCAGGTTTATCATTGTTCTGATCAGGCTGGTATGGAGAGTCTTCATCCACTTGTCCCAATTGATACTGTTGAGACTTATCATTCAATCCAGTTGAAATGAATCCATCATTTGTACCACTTTTAATGCTCTTTGTGATGCTGTTGGTGCGGCTTAATGATGAACTCTGATGATTTGAAACTTTCTTGGACTGATCGTATCCCTTATACTCCTTTGGGATGTCCATGAATGAAGGTGTTAAACTGAGGACTTCCACTGATCTGGCTGATCTTGTAGACTGAGCGTCATGTAGGGACTCACGATCAGTACGAGACGGATGAGAGCGATGTTGTTCAAGATCACGCTCAAATGTTCCAAAGAGTGTATCTTTCTGGTGGTGGACACTGGAGGCAGAACTGCGTTTGCCCAAGAGTGGTTTGTGAATCATGTTATCGTAATGGTGGTAGTTGTTGGAGGATGGTGTAATGTTGCTATTTCCATTAGCTGGTGGGGATAATAACGAGCCAACAGAATCTGTAGATGAAAGGACAGATGCCGCCGTTGTAGATGTAGAATTTGAAGCAGTCATTGGAAAGTATGGAAAGAAGTCATTAATGCCCTCGATGGGTGATTGGACTTGGTTTGTCGATGTGTTATTCGAGTTGTTAGAATGATGGGAGTCTGGTGATAATGAACTTGTTCCACCCCTCTTTGGTTCTGTAGATTTCTTTTCGGAGAAAAGGTCCAAAAGGCCATGGCCTGGCTCAAATGGAAGTGGGACATCTTGGAAGAATCCTTCTGGTAACTTATCATTCACGTTTCCAATACCGTTCATATTTGATGGGATGTATTCGTTAAGTGGGACAGACACTTCTCCAACTCTTGTTCTTGTAGTTTCTGATGCAGGTTTAGCATCAGCAAGAGGGTCCATACCAATTTGTCTAACTTTTGCCTCCTCCTTTTGATCTTCTGTCAACTTATCAAGATTCACCTTCGATTCACTAGCTTTACGCTTTCCATGACAAGCACAGACTTTTCCTGAATCACAACCACAGTGTTTGTTTATGGAAGCACCAGAAGCGCCCTTTTGCTTTCGCCCACAAGTGCAGGCGCCACTTGAATGTGAATTCTTGTTCTTGCGCATCTCCTTGCAATGTTTGCATTGCGATGACGGTCTTCCCTTAGGCTTGATCATCATTAGCGGTTGATCTGTGTGATTGCATGTGGTTACACGATGGCCACGGATGCATCGCTCGCAGGCATATTTGATGCCGCCAATAAGCACCATCTTCCAAGTATGTGATGGGGAGTTGTTTTCGCTGAAAGGGCTTTTTGGTGAATGGGGAAGCTGTGACGAGAGGTACTCGGGTGATTCACGGCGTACAAAGAAGAGTTTGGTGTTTCTTTAGCAATGTAAGGGGTGTAGCGAGACGCTGGTGTGTTCACTTGGCTAGTTCCGGCGGGATGAAGGGCAAGAGAGTGAAGTTTGGGTGAAGTTTTTGGTCAAAAGATGGGCGGCTTTTGGCGCTGTGTGTTTTTTGTTGCCGCGATCCAGACTTCCGGGCAGCTAAATCCGAGGGTGGAAACTTCTCGTGACAGGGTCTCCGTTTATGTTTATTAGTGTTTGATGTGGATTTGAGTTTGTAGCGGGCGGGAGTGCCAGTACTTGTGTGTGTTGTTGGTGGCGCTATTTTTTTGGAATAGACTCTTTGCCCAGACCAACTACGCACTGACTCTGCTCCCTTCCCTCTGTGCGGGGGCCGAGCTTTCTTGACAGCCCTGTTGGGCCAGTACTTTCACCCGCATTCTGCCCCGCCCTCTCCACGACCTCTCCGCCCTTCCCTTCGCGTATAACACCTCGATGTATGTGGTCTTTCTGTTGGTACGGATGTTGCATCCCGGTCGACCCAGGGAGCTGCTGATAGGCTGTAGGCAATTTCATCTCTGGCAACAAACCGTCTTCGCCCGCATGTCTAACAATAGTGTGGGGCCCTTCTCCACACTATTTGAAATCGCCCGGTGAGATGGAGGAGACGAGTCGATCGACTCACATTTCTCGGGAAGATCAGTTTGAGGTTCAAACACCTGCATTATGTCCACATCGTTACAAGTATCTGCTAAGGACCAATAAGGCAATTATAGGCCTCCGATCATCGTCCCTCACATCAAAATGTCAGGGCCCCCGGGGCACAGGGACGGGGACTTGACTCCGTCGCGCAAAGATGGCCCCAACCGATCGAATAGATAACGCACACAGTCTCCTGAGCTGAGCTGCAATCTATACTTAATCTGAGCCTTTAAACTTCTGGCGGTATTTAAAACGTAATCATATATATTTTGGAGAGCTCAGTAAATCCTGGGACGTGGGTGGGTGTTTGATGTTAAGTTTAAGGTCTGGTCTTACCCCGGAGTTTACTGCTGTCTCAAACCAGACACGATGGTACATATTTAGAAGTTCTTGTCAACCAACTCCTTTGCCAACTTCCAGTCATTTCTCTCAGCATAATCCAAGATGATAATACCACTTCCCTTACCAAAGGCCTCGTCGATCTTGTTCTCAGTCAAACCATCAGCGATCTTTGATGGCCAGCAGTTTGGATCAAAGAAGTTCGAGCCGGAACAGAAGTTGATGAAGAGCTTTGGATCATTGCTGTTAGTAGAGTTGTGCTCCACAGCAGCCTTGGACAAATTCTTGATATATTCGGCCTTCTTCGCAATGTCATCAACTGAAGAAATCTCACAGTAATCCTGAATTTGCAAGACACCACGGTCATCATGGGTACAGTTGTAAGACCACCATGAGGCATCAAGACCAAACTCTTTCTTTCTGTCCTCATTCTTAACACCGAATCTTCTGAATAAAAGAGCCTTACCACGAGCATCTCTGAGCTTTGGAACAGAAGTGCCCAAGTACCACTTATCCTTGTTTGGGTTGACGTACTTGTCCCAGATAACGTTACCAAACTCATCATTGTCATTGTCCCAAGTACCATTACCCTCCTGCTTAATTGAGATGATCACAATCTCAGACTTGTGGTCTTTCAAGAACTCATAAACATCATCAAGAACATCCTTCAAATAGACATTACCAAGCAACTTGACTGGGAAGTTTCCGTGAATGACAATGAGATCCTTCTGCTCATCATCCTCGCCCTTCAATACGTTCTTAGAAACACGGATATCAAAGAATCTCACACCATGCTTCAATTGGTCAGAAACAGAGGCATCTTGACACTGAACTGATGGCAAAGCTGTGTGGTAAGCAGCGGAGTTATGAGTACCAGGAATTGAGAGCGAAGACAAAAGGGTGTCATCGTTGACGGAACCCATCCAGGAGTCGTAGTTAACCATTTTGTAGAATGTGAAAAGCTTTAACCGATTGAGACTATCTTCAACTGATCGTGAGGTGAAAAATGGGGGTGAAAGTAAGTATTGCTCGTCGTCCAAAAGCTTTTCCACACTGTTCGTGAAACGAGGTGAAACGAGCTTGTTGCCCAGGCAATTAACACTGCGAACGCCTGGACGCTTGCTTACGTCTGCACTGGCCACAGTAATCCTACAGTAATGTCCAATGACACAATGGAGTGTTCAGTTGGATCAGAATGGCGTCTAGGGAGGTCGATATACACAAGCAAGCTGCATCCAATTGTAAACACGGCTTCCCCGGACTTGAGCCTCCTTCCCCCTGAATCTCCTAAGCCATCTCAAAAAAAAAAAAAAAAAAAAAAAAAAAAAAAAAACATGATCACGAGGAAAAGTTGGGGTTGCATCCCCTGCTCACAGCTTATCGGACGTTACAAGGACTTAACTCCGCGTTCCACAAGGCTGCAGTTACAAGGTCTAGAGAGACACGGTCCCGGGTCCACCTGAACCATGGAACAAGGAGTTTGGGTCCGGACTGAATGACCCCAATTCGCCTGTTGGCCTTGGCTCCCCTCCACATCGCTCTTCTTCTCCGCAGATTACCGGGAGTGGACTATATATTTTAGCCGACACCGGGCATTCAATGGCTTGAGAAGAGGGGATTTGAGCTATTTGGGTGAACACCCATATAAAGTCACACATCTCCTTGTTCCTCCTTCAAGGGTTCTCTTTCAGCTAAAGCCCTCAACTTCTTCACGCTCAAATCAATGCTAAGACAATTCACAAGAACTCAGATCCCACGTTTCAATATCCGTACACTTGCCACAAGTGCAATTCCAAAGACCCAAAAGGCGGTTGTTGTCACCGAATATGGTGCCCCACTCGAATACAAGGATGTTCCAGTCCAACAACCGGGTCCTAATGACATCCTCGTTCACGTTCTTTACTCCGGAGTCTGCAACTCGGACTTGCACACATGGAAGGGTGATTGGCCACTTAAGGCGCCATTGCCTAGAATTCTTGGCCATGAAGGTGCCGGAGTTGTTGTTGCCAAAGGTGCCAACGTGACCAACTTTGCCATTGGTGATTATGCAGGTATCAAATGGCTCAATTCCACTTGTAACTCGTGTGAGTTCTGTGAGAATGGATGGGAGACCGTGTGTCCTGAGCAGACAATCTCTGGATTTACAGTCAATGGTACTTTCCAAGAATACTGTGTTGCAGATGCTACCCAGGCTGCACATATCCCTAAGGATGTTGACTTGCCTTCTGTTGCGCCATTGTTGTGTGCCGGAATCACTGTGTACAAAGGTTTGAAGCAGGCAAATATCAAGGCTGGTGAATGGATCGGTATCATTGGCGCAGGTGGTGGTCTTGGAAGTCTTGGTGTCCAATTTGCTAAGGCTATGGGATACAAGATCCTTGGTATTGATTCATCAAAGAAGAAGGCATACATGAAGGAGAAAGGTGTCGATGCCGTTGTTTGCTTTGATGAAAGTGAGAACATGGCTGAAGAAATCAAGGAAATCACCAAGGGCGGTTGTCATGGTGTTATCAACGTTACGTCTAATCAGAAGACTTATGATGAAGCATTGAACTACGTGAGACCTACTGGTACTTTTGTCCTGATTGGTATCCCAGGTGGTATGGCAACTCATAAGCCATTGATCATGCAACAGGTTGCCGGCTGTATCACTACGAAGGGTTCCGCTGTTGGTAACAGAAAGGATACTAGAGAAGTGATTGAATTCTTCAGAGCAGGAAAGATCCAATCCCCAGTTAAGGTTGTGGGAATGAGCCAGATCACCGATGTGTTTGCAAAGATGGAGAAAGGTGAGATCCTTGGTCGTTATGTCGTTGACCCAAGTAAGTGAAGGCTGGTCCCTTTCTTGCTAAGCGGAAGTAGTAAGCTACCCATTTCCATACGACATCATCATGAGACGCCATGTAGTGAGTTTAGCCCGTACGTATCGTTTAAGAGGATTGCTGCATGGATACAAGGTCGCCATTCCGAGGAGAGGACGGGAAGGGGACCCATCACACGACCGGATACCCTGACTCGGAGTCACGGTGGTGCAATCGCAACTGGTGAGCCACCATTGAATCAGTGTCAATACCATCGCACTATAGTGGCATATGTAGCACCCTGCTGAATGCATTGGCCCGCGCAGCAAAGGGTTCAGGCGAAGAGTTGATTGTTTACATTTTTCCGGGCATACACTCGTATCCTTATCTGATCTGAGAACCTTCGCTGTCCGGTTCCCCGCGTAGACTCCGATGACTCCGCGGTGTGCGATCCGGAAAAGCTCAGGCCGCGATGTAAGCATCTAAGCGGCCTTTATTACTGGATGGCGGTATCCTCTCTGGCCATCGCTGTGCTTGTGGTGGGCTCTGTGTAGAACAGGCACAGAGATCTACAAAAGCCACACAATGCCAATGCCAACACAGCACACCAAGCAGCAAACCACTCCCTGCCGCCAGCCCGGACCTCCTTGTAGCAGGCCACAGCAGTTTTCGGTTCCCCAGAATCCATTCAGAATTCGCGCTTGGGGTCACTCATGTGGCTCCTACCGAAAAAGGCGTGTGTCAACCAAAAACCCCGGGGTTGCGCGCTCGTAACCATCTCGACGTCCAATCAGCGCGCGCAGAATGGATGCTGCTTACGCAAACGGCCCCGGAGGTTTCAACCCAGAGATGTTGCGCATACCGGTTTTTGGTCGTGGTTACGGGGCCGATGACCATGGTGGCTCTTCGAATAAAAAGCCTGGGATCCCTCTTTTTTGCTTTGGCTCCTAACGACAACATTTACCGCCTTGTTGAAACCCACCACATATCACCAACACATATAATCAACTACCATGTTTTCTCTTAGAAGAATCGTTCCTACACTCCAACGCACAGCGACAAGAGGTCTCGCTACCGCTACTACTGAGAAGCCTCCTCTTATGAAGACTTTCAAGATCTACAGATGGTCTCCAGACACACCCCAGGAGAAGCCAAAGCTCCAGGAGTACCAGGTTGACTTGAACGACTGTGGTCCTATGATTCTTGATGCCTTGATTAAGATCAAGAACGAGCAGGATGCCACACTCACTTTCAGAAGATCCTGTCGTGAGGGTATTTGTGGTTCTTGTGCTATGAACATTGGTGGTAGAAACACACTCGCTTGTCTCTGCAGAATTGACAGAAACGCCAGCAAGACAACAAAGATCTACCCATTGCCACACATGTTCGTCGTTAAGGACCTTGTCCCAGATTTGACACATTTCTACAAGCAGTATAAGTCCATCCAGCCATTCCTCCAGAGAGACTCCGTTCCAGAGGATGGTAAGGAGAACTTACAGACTATTGAGGACAGAAAGAAATTGGATGGTTTGTACGAATGTATTCTTTGTGCTTGTTGTTCCACATCTTGTCCATCCTACTGGTGGAACCAGCAGGAGTACCTTGGACCAGCCGTTCTCATGCAGGCTTACAGATGGTTGATCGACTCTCGTGACCAGGCTGGTAAGATCAGAAGAGAGATGCTTGAGAACTCCATGTCCATGTACAGATGTCACACTATTATGAACTGTACAAGAACTTGTCCAAAGGGTTTGAACCCTGGAAGAGCCATTGCTGAGATCAAGAAGTCCTTGGCTTTGCAGTGAAGAGGATGCTTGAAGCATTTTGAACATCAAATACCTCACCCCCACATACATACATTCCTTCATCGTCATCGTTTTTCTTTATCACAGCATGGTCATTACAAAATTTTTGGGTTGTTTTGGAAATGAGTCCGATTATCTTCGAGGAAAGCTTATATTCTGAGTTGGAGTTTGCTACAGAGTTTTTGGCTCCTGCTTGACGCAGAGAGGGAAACTTTGTGTATTATTTCCCGGTATATGGCCTTCCGTATAATCCAAACCACATACTTGTCTGTATTTTCAAGTTTAAGGAGAGTTCAGGCCACCTACGTTGTGGTTTGAGGACTTGGAGTCAAAGTATTTATACACGTATTTATCGCAGACTTCACAGACGTAGCGACAATTGTCCCAGACTAGACGATCCCAGCCGTCCCCCCGGTCTTGGTGTTCTGGAGTCATGTGAATCATCTACGGCTCTCCGGGTCGTTTGATTACGTAAACGCCCTAGGAATATAGTTCTTTGTCGTTCTGGTGGCTTCAATAGTTGTCTTTGTGGGTGTATTGATGATTTGAGGGAATCTGATCACTATGCAAGCTTCAGTCTTGTTGTAACATGTAGAAGTGGTAGCCTGAGAGAGCGTTAAGGGGTCCTTGTTCATCAGCATCATAACAATTAACCTCATCTTTGAACGTCGACAGCTGAAACCTTACTCTTCAAAAGCTACTAAAGTTCACATTAATTATACTTTTACAGAGGCAGCCAGTTATTTTCCCTCAATTGTCACTAATAACGGAGTAATCGGTGGTTGCATTATACTATGCAGATGAGGCCAATCAGGAACCAAGTGCGCTCGCGATCTTTCAAAGAGGCAACACTGCCGCTCTTCATAAGCATTTCAGAACACATTACAAAGACTCCATTGGCTATTAAGAAGGGCTCCGGTATATTATGATTGATGTGCAGTCATTTAACAGACAGCTAGAACCGTTATCCCAGCAGTTATGTCAAGTTCCACGGGTTCAAAATGTCAGAGTACGAAATGATGCGTCAGACAACATACTTGCGTTCAGCGTGCAAGAATCTGAAGACGGCGTAAGGAGAGAATGTATGATCAAGTGGAGAATCAACTATCAGCAGCCTGTGCTGTACTTCAGATGTTTCCAGTTGCAAGAGTATGACATTGCGGAGTCTTGGGTATTGTCATATGATGCCAAACACATCCCGGAGACAACAACTCATACGATAACGTTAGCCCAAACCTCTGGAGAGAATTGGTGGTTCATACATCCATGTGATACTTTGGAAATGCTTCAAAATTCCTCCACAGACGACTACCTAATTAATTGGTGCTCGATTTACCTGCCAATCCTGGTGCCTATCCATGTTGATGACATTTATTAGTGCTCAGATATACGCGTATTCCAGTACATCATCCCTATCTGTACGCGTAAATTGTGGTACATATAATCATGTCGCGTAGCCAAAAGGAGCTTGGAGCTTCCATGAACAATGTACACCATGCGCGTGGTTACACAGCCAAAATCACCACCATCACACGCTAAAAAGAAGCTGAGATGTCTACATTCAGCTCAATCAGATCACAGGCCGTGGCGCTTGAGTCACAGACGAGCAACTTGCTCTCCCGTTTCTCGTCCTTTGCCATGTCTCCTTCAAGCTCCGCCACCTCCGAAGAGCTCAAGCTCGAACGACAAATCGAAACACAACTACACAAAAGAGATGAGCTGCTGGATAATTTAACACGTGTTGCTGAGTCTGATACGTCTATTTCTACTGTGAAGCTCCAGCAATTGAGCCGTCATAAAGAAGTTCTTCAAGAAAGTTGGAAGCAGTTTGGTCAGATCAAGAGCTCCATCTTACAGGAACGTAACAAGATCAACTTACTCTTCACGGTTAAGACGGACATTGAAGACCATCAACGTCGTTACAAGCAGGATGAGATGGACTATGCACACGAGGAACAACAACGTGCTAACAACCTTAACAACTTTGCGGACGAACTTCTTAACAGAGCATACGAAACTAGAGAGAACTTACTTGGACAGAGATCAACCCTTAGAGACGCTGGTTCACGCATGACAAGCGCTTTGTCTGCTGTTCCAGGTATCAATGTCTTGATTCAGAAGATCAACACGAGAAGAAAAAGAGATGCACTCATCTTGGCCTCGCTGATTGCTGTGTGTATCTTGCTCCTGTTCTTCAGTTTCTGAGATGAGGGAATGACGTCCTATAAAAGGGCACTAATGAATGCATACGTAATGAATGGAAATATGAGTAGGATCTTTTTATCCAGTATTGGTAACAAAATTCCAGACCTTTAATGTGTCAAAAGAATGTGCCGCGCGTCAATCCCCTGGCCCTGAGAATCTCGAATTTCAGGGGGTAGAAGTTTGGAACCCTTTTTTGCAGATTTTTGGCTGCCATCACTCGATAACACACACCAACTTGCTCCCCTTCATCCTGGGTCTATCTCTCAAGCTCTCTTATCCCTTGGTTTGGTGGTATTTGATCAAATGACCGAGTATCTTCTTCCATTGACGGAAGACGAGCTTTCCAGTTTCGTTCCTCCTTCCCCACGACAGGTGTTGCGCATCTGTCTCAATCTCAAACACCTCATTGACAACGTCGTCACCATCCAATTCGAGCCATCCCAGGTCATTTCTCCAGAATCCCCAATTCTTAATGACAAGGTCGTTGAGTTAGCTTTGGAGGCTGCTGGTGGTTCTGGTGGGGGCAAGGCAGGTTCCAGCTCCAGAAAGTACAGGGCTGTGCTTGTGTTTGCGCTTCTCAAAGTTACGAACTGGTATTGGGAATTGGCTTCCACTGAGCTTCACGATTCTGAGCTGTTCTTCCTTCGAGCATCTGCTGCCCAGCAATTGGCCAAGTTGATTATTGAAAGGGAAGAGGATGACAAGTACCTCTTCATTCAGATGTTGTGTCGTCGTTATGTTGTCAACCTTAATACTGAGGATTCGGTTCCAACCAATGCCCTCGAGCTTGCTGTTGACATGCACTCTCTCATCGTCATTGGTTCTTCTGGTTACCAAAGATGTTTGAAATGGTTGTGGCGTGGTTGGATTGTTCAAAGTGCAAGAGATCCTTCATCTTATGTCTTGTACAAGGACGTTAACAAGGCAACTGTCGTTGCCCACTTCAACCCAGATAGAATCAAGACTCCAGCTTACCAGAACTACTTGGAAATTTTCTTCTCGGTCTTATACTTGGTTCTATTCACAATCATTGTGAACACTCAAGATCGTGGTGTTGTGCCAATGGACTTCTTTGAAATTGTGTACTACTTGTTTACATTCGCCCTCATGCATGATGAGTTGACAAAGTTGTACCATGTTGGCTGGAACTACTTGTCATTCGGTTCAATCTTGAACGACTGTCTTTATGCACTTATCGCTGGCTCTTTTGTCCTAAGATGTATTGCATTGTCTAAACCAGATTGGACCACAGCACCAGCTATTAATTTGGATGAAGCTTCCTACCGCTTGATGGCCTTGGCATCCCCATTGATGTACGGTCGTCTCCTCTTGTTCCTCGATGCTCAGCAGTTTGTTGGTGCCATGCTTGTTGTTGTTAAGGTTATGATGAAAGAATCATTGATCTTCTTCATCCTTTTGGCAATGGTGATCTTTGGTTTCCTCCAGGGTTTCCTTGGCTTGGACTCTGCAGATGGTCGTAGAGATGCCACCATACTCATCATTGAGAACTTGGCACAGACCGTCCTTGGTGGTGGTGACTTCGGTGCCTTTGAAAGATTTGTTCCTCCATACGCTGGTATTCTCTACTACTTCTACTCTTTCCTCGTTTCCGTCATTTTGCTCAACATCCTTGTTGCTCTTTACGCCTCTGCTTACCAGAAGATTTACGACAACGCCAATGATGAGTACATGGCCCTCGTTGCAGCTAAGACTTTGAAGTACATTCGTGCACCAGACTCGTGTGTCTTTGTTCCACCACTCAACCTTATCGAGATTATCATGTCTCCATTGGCTCTCTTCCTCTCTAACCATCAGTACCATGTTATTGCTTACAGAGTCATGCTTGTTATCTACTCGCCCTTCCTGTGCTACATTGCAGTTAAGGAAACAAGAGATGCACGCAGAGTTCAGTACAACCGTGTTCGTCACCTTAGCGATGATGCTAATGAGGTTGACAGAGAGTGGGATCTCACTGATGGATATGAAGACTCCTTTGAAGGTATCCTCGCCCAAGATGGAACTGATGTCTCGGTTGATCGTACCAATGAAGATATGAGAGCACAATTGGCGGCTGAAAGAGCTGATCCTCACTTCTCAGTCAAGAAGGATTGGTTCGACAAGGTCACGCAACTCTCTCCTCCTGTTGAAAAGGGAGCAGATGTTGGTATTCCTTGGGAGTTGTATCCTCTTTACGAGAAGATTGAACAGTTAACAAAGATGGTTGAAAGTGTTGTTGAGGAGAACAAGGCTCTCAAGGCTAAGCAGTCTGAGAATTGAGTCTTGACGCTGTATTTTGTACTATGTAACACTTTTACTATAAATTTACAGACTAAAAGTTCAGAACTGCAGTAGAGAATTCTTAAGCCAAGAATGATTCCCCCACGTACAAAGTGACATGCCAAAGGGTTATGAGCGTTGCCCGAAAACTTCAAGATTACTAAGACACTCGGGCCTTCAACATGCTTTATCGTCTCTTCTCTTCACTTCCATCCAACACACATCGCAATAGGGATATGTCTGAAGATCAAAAATCCAAACCCAAGTATGGTCCATCAGGAAGACTGATTATATATGATGAAAACGGAAAACCGTAAGTCGTTCTGTCCAGTGCTTCGCTCTACCACATCTCGCACGCCACTAAGCTCATCTGAAGCGCAGGAATACTAACTCCTCTTTCAGATGCCGGTCATGTAACACTTTACTCGACTTCAAGTCTGCTATGGGTGTGACTTCCACAAGCAACACACACACAAAGTCTACAGGCGCCTCTATGGGTGCCTTTGCTGGGCTCGCAGCGGCTGCCAGTACCGCACCAAAGATCGAACCTGGGTATGCTAAAGACTGTCCACCAGATGTGGAACAGTTAGGTCGTTCAAGTTGGACTTTACTGCATTCCATGGCTGCAAGATATCCAGAATCCCCATCCCCAGAGGCACAGCAGGATATGTCGACATTTATTGGACTCTTCGCCAAGTTGTATCCATGTTGGTTCTGTGCGAAGGATTTCCAACAGCATATCGAAAAGAGTGCGCCAAAAGTTCAGACTCAGGAGGAGTTTGGTAGATGGTTATGTGACGCCCATAATGAAGTTAACAAGAAGCTAGGAAAGAAAGAATTCGACTGCAATCTCTGGAAGCAGAGATGGAAAGATGGCTGGGGTGATGATAGATGCTGAGCTGTACCCTGCAGCTGTACATAGGCTACAGGTTGTGTAATGCAACTGAATACTCTGTAAATAAATGTGTTAATATCTAGATTATATCGGTGTAGTTGAGTGGCTGGCCGTAACTGTTGATATAGCTGGTGGAGAAAACTGTGTATGGCTGTCCATTCTCATCTAACAAGACAGTAGCTGATGCAAATGGTGTCACCAAGCGGGACTGAGAAAACAGCAGTTCATCATCATTCTCCAAACGTTTGTTCCATTCTGTGTAAACATTCTGTAAGTAAATCTCGAGTTCTTCATCCTGCTCGATGTCGTCAATGTTGGCCACCTTCACCCCAACTCTCTCAGCAAGAGAACGTCTCTTTGCAACAAGAGGAAGGAATTCAGCATTGTTCCTATCAGGTATCAAGGCACCTTCAGATTTGTCGGAAACTCTGTAGCTGGTACAAACCGTAAGGCCTCCTCGTTTTGGGAATTCTTCTCCGGGACTGGTTATCAATAACTTTCCAATAAGATTTTGTGGACTTTCCTGACTGTTGAGACAAGTGATTTGGAATCCAAAAGGATGTGTTGCTTCAACACCAAACATCACAGGGACCTTTGAAAGAGCATTAGGAGCTTCATCATTGAAAATCACAAAAGTTTTGGTATCATAATAGTTAATGGCCTCCAAAGAGTCGGAAGAAACTGCCAGAGTATTGTTGATATAAGCAAACTGGAGCCCTGATGGATCCAAGTAGTAAGCGCCATACACTTGTCCGACACCTTTAACTATCTTGTCTCCAACAAACGCACCAGGAGCATGTGCTGGGAACATCATTCTAGAGGCAATAATAGAGCCCCAAATAACAGAGATAGAACACCATATGAGAGACATTTCCAGTCTTGGTAAATTAAGGCCCCTGTGAATGCCTTTGAAAAGCTCTGAGAAAACACCGCCACAACCGCTATGCGGAATTCCCACGCCCTTCGATGCTGTACGAAGAACCAGAGCAGTACAAAGCCAAAGCATAGACTTGGTTTTTGTATCTTGAGATGGGTGTGGAGGTCCAGGCATATTCGGGTCACTGGGGTTTCCAACGGTGGCATCACTGAGGTACCTTGCAATTGATCCAGTCAAGGCCTTAGCAAAAGGTGTAAGTAGGCCTTCCTCTTTCAATGTTTCAGGTAACAAGTTAGTAACATTCAACATGATTATTACGCCCTGTTTGAAAGATCATGAGCAGTGGAATAAGAAGACAAGAGAAAACTTCTGGCGATGAATACAAGTATTTCAAACGGGTTTCTGGCGACCATATGAGAGCCTCATGAGCGGTTACAGATCAAACACTGATCTATAAGCAAGCAGCAAGTTGCTACCATCACACAAAGACAACCTTCCACGCACATTGCAGGTAACAGCTAACTTCCAACAAGAAAGCATGTGTAAAACAAACATCAAATCATAAAAACGGTGAACCCCTGGAACGAGCATGTCGATGAGACGGTGGGGACACAGAGCGCAGTACCATGGTGTGCGGATGTGAGTGTCACCTTGTGCCGATTCGCGAAAATTGCGCCACAAGTCAGAAATTTTTGCGCGCCCAAATGGCCGTTCTGACAATTGCGCACTCCTTTTCGCCAAAAGTTTCGTAAACAAACGCGTCCCCGTTGTAAGCTTCTAAGGCTCTCAAACAACGTACACGTTCTAGTCTGGTCTGTTTGATCTAGTCGTCGTTGTACTGTGTCTTCATCCAATACTACCTTGCTTGGTCCCGTTTTCCCAGTCTTCCTGTCGCCGCCTCACGATCTCCCAGGGCAAAGCACTTGCGGCCCCTTCCTCCAACCATCTGACTCTCCACGATGAACGTAAGTATTCTTAACTTCCTCTATTATAGTTTATTTGGTTTGATTTAGAAGTCCATTAACATTATCCTAAGGTCAATCCAGCTGCCGTGAAAGACGAACTTGACAAGATTAAAGGTGCCCTCCAGGAGCACAAGAATACCACCTACACCGCTCATGACAGCCTCAACAAAAAACTCAACGACTTCATGGAACGCACAACCAATAAAATCCAGCAGGTCAGCACTGTTCTTGATGTACTGATTAAGGAAAATCAGGAGTTGAAAGCCATTTTGGCAAACCAGCGTTTTGTGATCCAATCTGTCAACCCCTACGCTGGACAGTCTGGATCGGGTCAAACTGCCCAAGCCCAACAGCAGTCCAATGCTAGTGCATCTTCGATTCAGAACTCTCTGTCTCTGCCTCTTCCCGAGAGTTTCCTCCCAAGCTCCACGATTCCTCAACAGCAAAATGGTCATCACCAAGATCAGCAGCAAAATCAACAACAGGCTCAGCAGGCTCAGCAAAGCCAGCAACAGAGACAACAGAATCATCATTCTTCTCATCACCGTCAACAGGCTCAGCAACAGGCTCAGCAAGCCCAGCAGCAAGCCCAACACCAACAGGCTCAACAGCAAGCTGCCGCCGCCGCCGCTGTTGCCGCCCAAGGTGGTGTTCTCGATGGTGCACTGGGTGATGCAACAGCCAACGGAAACATGCTAAGATTCATTAACAACCAATATGTTGATGATGAGCAAACACTTTCATCCCAGACACATGGTCCGCACGCTAATCCAAGAATAGACTTTGTCTTTATGGATCCAAGTGCCTCCAGAGCTAGACACTTCAGAACACATTCAGCCAACTTTGGCGATGGAAACCAAGATGATGATGACAACGGTGATGCCGGTTCTCCAATTGGACAGCTGACTCCTCCAACCACTGGAAGCAGATTACAGAAATCCTCTACAAGACACGGAGAGTATGATGCTGAAAACTACGACTTGATCATTCACAATGACTTCAACAAGGTTGAAGATATCTATTACGAGTACTACAACTCCTTGAAGCCACAGGTAGAACGTGTTCAAAAGGCTTACAAGATCAAGAAGATCCGCAAATATCAAAAAATCAAAGCACTTGCTGTGAGAATCGACAGATACAAAGAACTCAAAGGATGCTCGCTTTCTGAAAGTTTCCAGTTCTTTGATAACTTGAGAATCGCAGAAGACAACTCCAAGAGATCCATCGCTTGGTTGTATAATACCCTACCTGACATATTGAAGAAAATTGGTCTTGAGGATCAACTCAAGAGAACTGCTAATGCCTGAGCTTCTCTTTGTTTCCATGTTCTTATTTTTTTTCTTTCCTTCTCATCTTGGCCATCTCTTTAATATTGTACGTGTGGGGTTATGATCTATGTCGCAATGTTGTTTTTCTCTCTATTTCACCTATTGGTCGTTGTCTTATGATTTGTGTTTATTTGTCTTTTCCTTTTGTTCCTTTGCTGGTGTTGTTAAGGGACGCAGGTACACTTGCTGTGCCTGGCTCGAGGTTCCCATCCCCCGTTTGGATATACTGTGATATTTGTGTGTATTATATATGGCAATTGATAACGTATATGTGCCCTTAGTGGTGGTTTTTGTATTATCTAGTTGTTACCGTTTGTCTATTTATAATTCTGACCAAGCAGACGCAGCTTCACCCTTTGGCCATGTTTGCCGCACTACTGGCTGGGTACGGTTTAAAGATCGATACAATCATGGTCATCACATTTGTCTGTACATAAGTCCATCCTTCATGAACTTACACATGCTTCCGTGGCTTTCTCCTTTGGTTTATATGCGAAAGCTTCCATTGGGGAAAGACCCCATGTTTCCAACATTTGCTTGTCCTCATCCCAACCATTGCACATGGTAGTCAACATCTTCTTTCCTGTGAACACTGCATTGCATCCAGCAAGGAAGCATAAGAACTGCTCGTGATCTTTCATAGTGTATCTTCCAGCAGCCAATCTAATAATGGCCTGAGGCATGACAAGTCTGGCGGTGGCGATTGTACGAACAATAGCATCAATTCCCAGCTTCTTGTTCTTCACCTCTTCGTACATCGGAGTACCTTTAATTGGAACAAGTCTGTTAATTGGAAGGGATTCAGGATGCTGATCCATTGTGGCAAGAGTGTGAATAAATGAGACATGATCCTCTGCAGTCTCTCCCAAACCAAGAATCCCTCCTGTGCATGCCTTCAAACCAGCCTGTTGGACATTACTCACAGTACGAAGTCTGTCATCATATGTTCTGGTGGAGATCACCTTTGGGTAGTGCTCTCTAGAGGTATCGATGTTGTGGTTGTATGCAGTCAAGCCAGCACTCTTGAGTTCCCTAGCCTGCTCAGCGTTGACCATACCAAGTGTAACGCAACTCTCCATTCCCAACTCATGAACGGCTTCCACCATCTGCTTGACCTTCTTCAGTCCATTCTTACGGCCATTCATATCTCTCCAAGCAGCACCCATACAGAATCTCGTAGACCCATTTCTCTTAGCTTCCTTAGCGGCTTCAATAACTTCATCAACCTGTACCATTCTTTCGGCCTTAACACCAGTGTCATAACGTGTTGATTGTGCGCAGTACTTGCAATCCTCTGTACATCCTCCTGTCTTGATGTTCATGAGTGTACACAACTGAACCTTTGTTGGGTCATGGAACCTTCTATGTTGTGTTTGAGCAGCAAATACTAGATTCATCAAAGGTGTACTGTGGATCTCCTTGATCTGTGCACGGGTCCATGAAGTTGAAGGTTTCTCGAGTGAAAGGGCAAGTGAAAGAGCATCCTTTGGCTCCTCGGCTTGTGCAGCCTGGTCCATCAATGGAATCTGGAAAGATCCCAAAGAAGGTTGGGCAAATCCATAGGCTGTATATGGCTTCTTGATTGGTCCCGAAGTATGAACAAAGCGCTTAAGTGTCTGGCTAGAAGCTCTCATGGTTGGCATTTGTGTATTGAAGGCGAGAGAGTGATGTGAGCTAACTAAGCATCCAGCCTGGGCGGAAGGGCCTTTAAATAGGAATTTGTGGCGTGTCAGGAGTCAGGGCTCAACAAATATTTTACCAGAAAGCCAAGGTGACTATCTTGCGCTTTTGATTGGACGGGAGATAGAAAGGAGTCTGCTCAGGACCAAGGGGCCAGGAATCGGTTTGACTCATGTAAATTTCTTCTTTAGGTAATTCTTCTGAGTCACATGAGTCTTTTGGGGAGTCATTTACCAAAAGATTTTGGCAGATGTGCCCTTACCAATTCTAGCTTTGTCCTTTGACTCCTCCCAATGAGTCTACGAAGATTCTGCATTTTCCGTTATTTTCCGTCCTTCATTTATCTAAAGCTACATATAAGTAAACTAATTAGAGGAGCGGGTAGCTTTCTTAGACAGCATGTTCTTTCTCAGCACGTTCCTCAATGATGGTGTTTGATCAATCTTGGACAACTTATCCTTTTCCCACGGAGTCAAAGGGGCATTAATTGGGCCTTCACCTGGTATAGGACTTGCTCCTTGGCTTGGCTGCTCGGACCTCTTTGGTGTGGCTGGTGAATCCTCAACAGACATGCGCTGAAGACGGGATGTGAGGGTGGTTGGAGAGCGAGTGGGTTTCTTCTTGCGATCAATCGTCTTGAGAGTGTCTTCTTCAAATTGATTTTGTGAAGATGTGGCGTTGTTCTCGTCCTGTAAGTATAGGGCAAGTCTTTCATCATCAATCTCAAGGATCGACAGTTGATCGTTGGATTGGAGGACACAAAGTCGAAGCACGTACTCAAGCAAAGACAATGATCTGTGAAGTTGTCTTGCTGTTGGCACTACTTCTTTGGATAGGTTTGCTTCAGTTTCTGACTCTGACTCTGAGTCTGATTCTGAATCTGATGAATCATAAAGATGTTCATACTCACCAAATGCCACCCATTCAATGTTGCCTTCTGATGCTTTCTCGTCACTTTCTCCCTCGTCATCAACATCATCGTTAGATTCATCTGAGAAAGCCTTGTTGACCTTAAGTACAAGAACTGGCGTGCTTCTGTCTTCAAGTTTGAGTAACTTTCCAGAAGCGCTGAAGAACAACCTTGTGATTGTTGAAACGTCTAGCTCTCTCAAACCAGGTTTCTCCTCCTCATCATCGTGGTATCTACCATCATCAAAGCTCTCCTCAATCTTCAATACATAGTCGTACTCTCTCTTGTCAGTTGCCACCCTCCAAATGGAGACCTTTGCTCTTGTGAATTCTTCTTTCCAGCTGATCTCACTCAATCCGTTGTTGACCACTCTACCTCGATGATAAAAGATGGAATACAATGTCAACTCAAACTCTGGGCCAACCTGACAGTCAGCCTCACCATTAAATCTCTCATTCGACTTGTTTACAAGGTCTGAAGCCTGTAATAATCTTCCTGGGCTGATCTGATTTGGTAACGCCCCGTTGAGGTTGGCACCACTAGTAGTCAAAGACAAATTAATTAATGGAATGGCTTCTTCAATCCGGTCCAAGAGATCCAGCATGTACGTTTCAACTTCCTTCACCTCATCTTGATTCTTTTCTGTAACATACGCTGATGATATGGCACTGACTCGCTCGTCGAAAGCATCAATCTCTAGTTTAAGATCCCTTGTTAGCTTGAGCATGCTTTCCAAATTGGTATTACCACGGGCGGCAACAAGCTTAATAAGATCAATTGCAGAGGAAACAACGTTTATACGTGTCTGAAGCTTCTTTTTGAGTCGTGTGAGTCTTGTACGATCCTCTGGTGGCACTTTTGTTAGAAACTTAGCGACATTCTTCACAGCATAAGTGGATGCTATAGAGATTCCTGAGCGGATTGCAAACGTCACAGCTTGACTGCCAGCCTTTGGGATGTTAGTATGAATAACTAATATCTGGTGATAGTCGGGTATACTCACTTTTGCTAAAATCTCGTCCATTGCATAGGCTTGATGATGACTGTTGACGAGGTCTATGAGCGGCTCAGGGAATGTTAACGAACAATCTTATGAGTGGGTGGTCAAGCCAGAAGGACGGTGTGAACAAAGAAAAGCGACAGATATGATATCACAGTTGACACCAACCCTCCAACAAAACAGGAATATCCCTTAATCAAAAGGGTGAAACACCTAGAGAAAGGATGACTTTCTGAATTGCCGCAAGAATCCAGCAAAAAACATCCCAACACCATAATCTGGTTTGGGCCACGCAAAGGGCCCTTGCTCGTGGCTCTTCCACGTAGTTCTCCATTTCCATCTCACGAAAGCCATCCTGTAATATTCCTCTCCAAAATGAATCTAATGTTCTATGTATATGTTCATTCCATAAGGTCGTATATTTAGATTGGATTTTCCGACTGGCTACGTCGTCGTACATAGAAGGGCTCTATAACTGGCACATCTCATGCAGGTCAGCTCGAGTGCACTACGTCGGTGGGTTAGTTATAAACAGAAATCAATATGTAATGCATTAGTGCCACTAGCTTGGAAATAGAATGAATAGCTGATGGCATTCTCTGAGAAAAGCTAGGCTGGCGTTGTATATCCCAGATATAGTACAAACTGGGACTCGGCGTAGGCAAGATGTCATGGGTGGTTATGGGACGTGCGTGGTCTATGTCGTTGATGTTCTGTGAAAGTACTAATGAATGTTGTATTCATATATGTCCTCCTCTTTTGGCAAAACTTAAACCCACAAAATTAGAAAGAAAGAAAAATATTTAAGATCGTGACAAGAAAGATGCAAGAAACAAAAAGAAAAGCCGTACCCTGTATCGTAAAAACCGAAACCAAATGCAAGATTATAGCACCCCTCCCTCTTCAGAAAGACTAGAACATATCAACGACGGTCTGTCTTACCAACACCACGCTTACCAGAGAACAAGTGCTTTGGCATCATAGCAGTAGCGTGACGATCAGCCTCACCAATTCTGGCCTCTCTGTTACGCTCACGTCTCTGCATCTTAGCCAATCTGTCAGCCTTAGTTCTCAATGCACCATCGGAAACACCATCGTTAAGACGGTCAGACTTGTACACTGGCTGCTTCTTGTTGGTAGAGGTTGTCTGTTCGTAAACGACATCGGCACCAGTCTCCTGGTACTTGTGGGCGAGCTTGGCCTGCTTCTTTGCTTGAAGAGCTGATGTGTCGTGACCAAGGGACTCCAAGTGGTCCTCCATCTCAGAGAAGGACTTCGTGAGCTTAGAACGTGGCATAGCACCGTTGTTCTTAAGAGCCTTTCTGTTTCTGGCAGCATTGATCATCTTCTGTTGCTTTTCTCTGATCCATTGGGCCTTCTCATGAATTTCCTCGGCCTCCTCATCTTCAATCTCAGAGTCAGAGTCATAGAACCCTTCCTGCTCCAGTCTCTCTTCCTCTTCCTCCAAAGCCTGCAACTTAGCAGCGATATCTGGGTCCAAGAAGTCGTAAACGTTCTTACCCTCAAGCAATTCAGGCATCTTGTCATCCTTCCACTCATCATCCTCAAGGATGTACTTGTCGTGCAAGTTGATGTTGAAGACACCAGCACCACCATTCTCAGCCTCAATGTCACGGGCCAATCTACGTCTGTTTGGATCCATCTTGTCGTACTTCTCAAGAGACTTGACACCGTCTGGGATGTAAGCATCTCTCTTAATGTCATCTCTTGGAGCTGGCTTGGAGACGTGGATCTTGTTCAAGACGTTGTTAACACGAGCAGAACCCTTCAACTTCTGCTCAATTCTGGAGGCAAGCAATTTCTCACATGCCTTGTTTCTAACGTTCATAACGTTGTCCTCCTCGTGACAGGAAGCCTGCATAATCTCAACACCAGCAAGCTTTGTGACGGACTGGATGAGCTCCTGACGCTCTGGGTCCAAATCCTCTGGCTTAAGAATATCAGTCTTATTGATGACGACAAGAACAGACTTGTTGGCGAACAATGGCTTGATAGAGTGGAAGAGCTTAACCTGCTGTTCAATAGTGTAACCACACTGTTCGGAGATATCCATGAAGTAAAGAACAGTAGAACGCAAATGGGCAATAGCGTAAATGGACTGCATCTCAATGTTGTTCATCTCTTCGGTAGGTCTGTCCAAGATACCCGGTGTGTCGATGGCCTGGAATCTCAAGTACTTGTAGTCAAAGTGACCAACGTACAAGGACTTGGTTGTGAAAGCGTATGGCTGGACCTCAACGTCAGCCTTGGTGATACAACGGAGGAAAGAGGACTTACCAACGTTTGGGTAACCACAGATCAACAAAGTTCTGGTGTTTGGGTCAATGGATGGAAGACGACCCAAGTGCTGTCTAACCTGCTCCAAATATGCGAGTGGGTCCTTGAGCTTCTTGACAATGGTAGCCATTCTACCAAGAGCAGCTCTCTTCAACTGCTTACACTGGAAGAGAGACTGACCAAACTTCAAAAGTCTAACATAATCACGAGAGACTTGTTCAATGAGAGACTTGGCTCTGGAAACAGCGGCAAGGGAAACCTTGTAGTGGTTCTTCTCATAAAGAGTATCCATAAGATCTCTGTGGAAAGGATGAACATCATCAATCTTTGGGAAACCAGCAATAAGATCCTGGAATTTTTCTTCGAAACCTTCAGCTGTGAATTTGACCTTTCTCATATAAAAGGCTCTGATTCTCTGAATCTTGAAACCTGGTCTGATCACAGTTGGAGTCTTTCTCTGAGTTCTGTTAAGAACAATGTCCAACAAATCGTTGGCATTAGGCACCGTTGGGATGTCTTTCCAGGTCAACTGCATCGTGATTTGTGTATTTGTTGTACTTTCATTAGACCTCATGGGCTGTTAAGGAGGATCTGCTCTTAAAATTTTTTTAGACACACGCGCTTTCGCTTACGTAAGCGATGAGCTGGTTACCCGGCTCAGGTGTTGCTTTTTTTTGAGTTTGGCACGGGGACAGGGGTATCCTTCTGGGCATTCTTTCTGTTACGCTACTACAATAGGGGGTTTTCTGGTATCATGTGGTATCATTTGACTAATTACTGGATAAAATAAATGTATTTATGGAGTCTTTTTGGCCTCTTCAGGAGGTCACACGACCCAGTTCAGTCACAAGACACAAGGCAGCACTTTGCACACGTATCGGATCGATCTACACAAGATAGCTTCATAAAAAGTCATATAATGCGTGTGATGTATTATAAATCAAGAAAAGAAATGCACACTGTAAATAAACCAATTAATATCCCAATAAAAAAAAGAAGAATTGAAGCGTGCAGTAATGAATGTGTCCAAGTAATCGACTCTAGATTAAACCACCATAAATACAGACGAATCTGTGTATAGCTGGGATAGAAAAAAAATAGTATAGTGTGGCAAATTCTTCATTGATACTCACTCCTTTCAACATGGAGATTGATGAGAATGAAAAAGAAAGAACCCATAATAATTAATAGCAAACATTAGTGAAAAAGCAGACATGAAACGCATCCGTCCTCAACAATCACAAAACAAAAAGAGAAAGATTGAAGAAGCGAATTCCCAAAAAACCACACCTAAATTACCGTGAATATAATTTCCCAAAAAGCATAGTCGTCACATAGCCATCTTCAACCAGTCGTACTCATCCTTAAACATGTCCACGTCCTCGCTCAGTGGGGTGTGAAGAATGCCACCATGGTGTTCCATATCCAAGGTATGAGGGTCCAGTTTAGTATCAAGCTTAGTGTCAAAGTGGTCCATCTTAAACTCAAGGAACTCGTCCATAGCAAGTTGGTCAGGTTCTGAGATAGATGAAATGGAGTGTGTGGTCTTAACCAGGGATGGTTCGGCAATGTGATGACCATCCTGAGGGGACAGGTGGAAGTTATAGTGGGTTGGGAACATTGTGTTTGTGGATGAGGCAGAAGCAGTTGATGTAATGTTCACTGTGTTTGCTGCAGTTGTGGCAACCACTGGTTGGACAGTAGCTGGTGTAGGAAGGGACGCCTCCCCTGTAGAAGCCTTCTTAGAAATAGGTCTAATGACACCGTGAAGCTTGTAGAAGAGGCCACAGGCGTTACAAAGAATGTCTCCATTGGAAGAACGTCTCCAGAGTGGAGTAGATGTTGTGGAACAGTTGGAACATGAGATAGGTTTGGATGATGACTTGTCGTTGTTGGTTTCCAACAAATTCACCTGCGGGTTCGGGAAGGAGGTGGTCAACAAGGAGTGGTTGTTTGAGATCGGCTTTGTCACCAGTGGCTGGTGGTGATATTCCTCCTGGGAAATCTTCTTAATATGTGCCACGTAGTCAAACTCGTCATTAATAGGGTCTGTGGTAGGGTCCGTAGTCTTCTCGCTGATACCGCGGAGACGTTGCTGAGTCACTTCAGATAACGATAAGCGATGTCTTGTGTCCACCTTAGTTACCTTAGTTGCGGCAGCCTTCTTGGTCTGTGTCTTAGAGGCGTTGAGAGATGCCAGACGCCATGTGAGGTTCTGAACTCTCTCAGCTTGCGGCAAGCGCTTGAGCGAAGGGGAGGAGTACATCTGGTGAAGGTTGTGATTGGTGATCTGGTCGTTGGTAAGCTCGGCAAGAGCCCTTGGAGGGTCAACGTGCTTCGGAGACTGGGATAGGGACTCCAGCAACGTGGAGAGGTCCTTTGAGAGGTCCATGTGATGCGTGTCGGTGGCTTCTGTGGGTTGTTGAGTTGTAGCGAGGTGGCGGAGGTGGAGGATTTTATGTATCATCGGGGGGCTCCTCTCCCCTCTTTATTACAAGCGGCGACTTTTTGGCCAATTGCAACGGAGATCTGGCCCCTACCAGGGGGATGCGGAGAATGGCGGGGGGACCGCGACACTCACGTGACTTCCGCGAACCCGGTTCCGGACACAGACTGGAAGCTTCTATAGAGATCGAAGCTTTCTCTATGGATGGACCTCGATGCTTGTTATCCACCGCTGTGCGCTATGTTGAGAGGAACAAACCGTCAGTTCGTTCGTTCTATTAAGACCGTCCACAAGGAACTCAAGTTTGGTAACGACGCCCGTTTGGCTGTGCTCAGAGGAGCTTCACAGCTTCACGATGCTGTTGCCATCTCTCTCGGTCCAAAAGGCCGTAACGCTCTAATGGAGCAGAAGTATAACGCTCCAAGAATCACTAAGGATGGTGTTTCCATCGCTGAAGAAGTTGTTGTTTCTGACAAGTTTGAGAACCTTGGTTGTCAGCTTCTTAAGGACGTCACTCAGAAGGCAAACGCTGAGTCCGGGGATGGTACTACAAGTAGTACAGTTCTTGCCTATGCCATCCTATCAGAGGCTATTAAGAAAGTGAGTACTGGATCCGACGCAAACTCTATAAGAAAGGGTGTTCAGCTTGGTGTCCAGCATGTTATTGAGTTCTTGGAACAGAACAAGAGAGAGATCTCTGTCGGTGATGAGCTTAAACAAATTGCATCCATCTCCTGTAATGGTGATGCTCATCTTGGTAATCTCATCGCTGAGGCGGTTGAAGCTGTTGGATTAGAGGGTATCATCACTATTGAGAAGGGAAACAAAGTTGAGGATGTCCTTGAGATTAAGAAGGGTTTCAGATTCAACGAAAGTTTCATCAATCCACAATTTGGAAACTTGCAGAACCCTAAGGCCAAAGTTGAGTTGGAAAATCCATTGATTCTTCTTCATAAGGGAAACCTCAGACTGGCAAATCACATTCTTCCAGTTTTGACACATGCTCAGAGAGAACAGAGACCTTTGTTGATCATTACTGAAGGTCTTGAAAGCGATGCTCTTGCCATCACACTCTTGAACAAGCTCAGAGGCCAAATTAACGTTGTTGCAGTTCGTGCCCCAGGATTTGGTGATGCTAGATCTGACTACTTGGGTGATTTACAAGCCACTACTGGTGCCACAGTCACTGATCCAGAGGCTGGTGTTGTTGCAAGCACAGCCACCAAGCATTTATTTGGTTCGGCTTCCTCAGTCACTATCACACCAACTGAGACTATTATTGTTGGAGGTTCTGGTAAGGAGTTAGATGTTACTGTTCGTGTTGATGAGATTAGATCCAGATTGGAGCATGACAAAACGCTAGGTCTTGGTGATAAAGATCAGATGAAGGAGCGTCTTTCCAAGTTGACCAACGGTGCTGCTGTTGTCAAGGTTGGTGGTATTTCACAACTTGAAGTTAAAGAGAAAAAAGATAGACTGGATGATTCTCTGAATGCTACATATTCTGCTTTGAAAGGTGGTGTCGTTCCAGGAGGTGGTGTTGCATTGCTTAAGGCTACAAGAGCCTTGGACGAGCTGGAGAAGACTGACTTGCACTTTGACGTTAAGCTTGGTGTTAATATTGTTAAAAAGTCTTTGTCTGGTCCATTTGAAAGAATTTTGGCTAACTCTGGCCTCGAGGGCTCCCAACTCAAGGGTAAGCTGACCGAGGATTTCAGTTCTGGTATCGATGCTAATAACGGTGAGTTTGTCGACATGTATGCTGCAGGTATCATTGATCCTCTTAACACAGTGAAGAGTGCTTTGACAAACGCTGCTGGTGTTACAAGTTTGCTTGCTACTACAGAGGTTGCCATTGTGAGTGTCCTCGGTGAGATTGAAGGCTTTGACGGACACTGAAGTGCATTATAATAGCGGATATCGGAGCAGAGAAGACCAAAAAACATGTACATAACCCCACACAAAGATCTCTACTGTATAAGGTTTCCCCATATAAAGGTCTCATTCAACAATTTGTGTAACTGGCCCCCACAAAAGCAAAAAAAAACGAGAATTAAAGAGAGCGAAGGGCTCAATGCTCATCCCGGGCCCCGCGTTTCCGGTACGCGCACACTCCAAACGGCGCTCAGTCAACATTTACGGCTCCAAAAATGAATGCACTCTGCGAAAGGGCACTTGACTCTAGAAAGAAATTTATTTCTCTCCTTTTGCAAGTTGACTCTACAATGGAAATGGACTCTGTAAAAGACACAGACACAGTGCCTGACCCATACGTCACCACTTCGCTCCCAGTCCGCTCCACATTCTCTCACATGACTCACAACGTTTCCATCACCACCTCTTCCACTACACACGAGATCGATGTGGACTCCCACGACAACTCCCTTCCAATCGTGAAGGTTCTTGGAACAGGAGGTACCATTGCCGCTAAGACTGACTCTAACCTTCAGACCTGTGGTTATGATGTCGATCTTACTATTGAGGACCTGATCCTCTCCGTTCCTGGTCTCTCTGAGATTGCACACTTGAAGTATCAACAGATTGTCAACTTGGACTCTAAGGAACTTAACGCAACACACCTCCTTCTTCTCCACCGTGAAATTAAGAGATCATACGAGGAGGACCACGTTAGAAGATTTGTTATTACTCACGGTACTGACTCTCTTGAAGAGACTGCATTCTTCCTTGACCTCACCATCAACTATCCAGATATTGTCCTTGTTATGACTGGTTCCATGCGTCCATCCTCTTCTATTTCCGCAGATGGTACTTTCAACTTGTATCAGGCTGTTGCCGTTGCTGCTTCCCCAGAATCTGCCGGTCGTGGTGTTCTTGTTGTTCTTAATGACTCCATCGGTTCCGGTTTCTACATCACAAAGACTAACGCTAACACCCTTGACACATTCAAGTCTATCGGCCAGGGATACCTTGGTCAGTTTGTCTATGGTAATGTTAATTACTTCTATCCAAAGTCTCGTCCATGCAACTTGCACATCGACGTTGATTCCAAGAGACTTACCGAAAAGCTTCAGTTCTCCTCTGACCCAGTGGGTGTGAAGAGACGTCACGAATTCCCAGAAGTTATCATCATGCACAACCACCAGGGTTTCAACCCACGTTTGATTGAGCTTGCTGTTGAACAGATGGATGCTAAGGCTATTGTGTTGGCTACTTCCGGTGCTGGTTCCTTGAGTGAGGAGACCAATGAAATTTTGAAATGGGTTTGGAGAAAGTATCAGATCCCTGTTGTCTACTCCAAGAGATCCCAAGATGGCTGTGTCACTAGTGCAAACTTGCCAAAGACCGACAATGGCATGCCATTCGACGGTGCTATTGCTGGTGGTTACCTCAACCCTCAGAAGTGCCGTCTCTTGTTGCAGTTGGTTTTGCACAAGGGTTACGACATTAACGAGATCAAGAAGGCCTTTGGTAGTGAGGGTATTTACGGTGGTGGTTTTTGAATTGGTTGTACAGTTTAATTATTTAATGGGCATTGCATGTTAAAAGAAGATGTAGTTGCTGTAGAGGCCGTTCTTTCGACTGGGTAAGATCAATGATGAGCAAAGTCCCAGGGTTCAAAGGATCGACTCAATCACCACTCAAAAGAGAGGTTTGAGCGTAGTAAATTGGACATTTCCCTGAATAATTCAACAGAATGCTATCATTCTCAATACGCAAAATTGTAACTAACAAAAATCCACCAAAGAGATCCTCCTGAAGATTAAACCCAACTTTGTGGAGAAAGACCCGCATCGGGAAAGCGCGCGCCTGATCATCGGCGGGTCATGCCCGTTGTACCGAGCGGAAACATGTACCCGAAGAGAAAGATGGGACATATAAAGAACCTTCGCACATCACCGCTTTCTCTTCTTTAACTCGGTGCTGGAATAACAAGAGAAGGACAGCAGAGTGGCCTTTGACCATGACAGACTCTGACTCTCTCTCCTCGACACATTCCATCGCATCGGACCTGCAAGAGCAGCATGTACCGGTTCCTTTGCATCAGCAAGACTCCAGTGTGGAGGTGGAGGACAAAGAAGAGCTCAAGAAGTCACCCACACGCTCCTCAGTGATGACAGATACAGCACTGAGGCGTCCTCGTAAAGAGAGGAGAGGCATTTTGGCACAGTTCTCATTAGTTCCTGAGTTCAAGGATGCACGTGACTATCCAGACAAGCTCAAATACGGTATCGTTCTGGTCATCTCCATCGCTACCATGATCGGTCCCATGGGCACATCCATCGTCTTCCCTGCTATTGAAGACATGAAGAAAGATCTCAATACTGACACGATGATGGTCAACGTGTCCGTGGGTATCTACCTTTTATCTCTGGGTATTTTCCCTATCTGGTGGTCATCCTTCTCTGAACGTCTCGGAAGACGCACAGTCTACATCTCAAGTTTCACACTCTACATTGGCTTTGCAATTGGATGTGCTCTGTCACCCAGCATTAATTCACTCATCGTATTCCGTGTGTTTTCAGGTGCATGTTCTGCAAGTGTGCAGTCCGTTGGTGCAGGTACCATCTCTGATCTATACGCACCTGAGAAGAGAGGGCGTGGAATGAGTTACTTCTATTTGGGTGCACTAGCGAGTCCGTTGGTTTCTCCTATTATTGGATCTCTTCTTTTGACAAGATGGAATTGGAGATCTACACAGTGGTTCCTTGTTGCACTTGCCGCTGTTATAGATATGATCATCATCTTCTGTCTCCCAGAGACATTGAGAAGCCAAGACAATAAGGCTATGATTGCAAAGATCCTTGCAGAGAGACGTCAGAACCGTGAGAAAGTGGAGGGTGATGAAGAAGCTCAAACACAAAGTGAATCAACTAACGAAGATGAGATTGTTCTCTCGAGAGTGGTTTCGAGGGCTTCTGTGAGACGTGATGAAGATGCTTATATGCAAGACCTTGAAGCACCAACACATCCAAACCAAGATCAACTTGAAGAGACTAATGAGGCAGATCTCCAACGTATGAAGATAGAGATTGAAGAGGCAATCGAAGAAGAAGAAAGTAACCCAACCCGTTGGCAAAGAACAAAGACGACATTATACATCTACATGATTAAGCCACTCAAAGCGGTTTACTTCTTTGGATATCCGCCGGTTGCACTTTCCATTTCTTATTCTGCTATCACATTTGGTGTCCTCTACATCATGAACATGACCATCGAGTACGAGTACGCCAGAGCGCCATACAACTGGAAGTCTCTGTATGTTGGTTTCGCATATATCCCGAACTCTGTCACTTACATCTTTGCATCCATCTATGGTGGTAAGTGGACAGACAGATTATTACACCAGTACAAGGCTAAGCATGGATTTAATGCACCAGAGGCCCGTATCTCTTACAATATCCTCTCAGCTGTGTTGACATATCCACCTGCATTGCTCATCACCGGTTGGTGTTTCGATTTCCATACTCATTGGGTTACACCATTGATCGGTACTGCACTCTTTGGATATGCTGCAATGATGACAATTGGACCTACTGCTACATACTTAGTTGACTCACTTCCTGGAAGAGGTGCTACAGGTATGGCGTTGAACAATCTCGTGAGACAGACCTTTGCAACGGTTGCTGTTTTCATCGTTGATCCAATGATCAAAGGTATGAAGACTGGACCTATGCTTACGATGTGTTGTGGAGTCGTTCTTCTTTGGAGTGTTGTGCTCATCATCTTGAAGAAGAAAGGTGCTTACTGGAGACAAAAGTATGACTTACAGAAGTTTTATGATAAGATGGAGTGATCTTAACGAACGCTTTATGATATTCCCGGCCCTCATGATTTATTAACCTAATCTATTTATATTCCTACCATGTCTAATGCATTTAATAACAAACAGATCACAAAAACGTATTCTTAGTAAAAGTCATAGACAAAACGAATCGACGAACATTATAAACAAAATCATATTAGAAAACCACCAAGTTGCACCGAAATTAGACAAAAAAAACACTAGTAGAAACCACCAAAATAAAAAATCACGCCATACTTTTTTCTTTTCCTTGATCAAATATTCATATGATGAATCTTTCTCAAATGAGCCTTCATATTATCAGCCCTGTTGAACCGACGACCACATCCTTCAACATCGCATTGGAATGGCTTCTCAGAAGAATGAGCACGCATGTGTCTCTTAACGTGTTCTGGTCTCTGGAAAGAGCTTCCACACAATGGACATAGATGCAATTTCTTCTTCTTGGCCTTAGCATCATCTGCAAAGACTGCAAGTTTTGGTTGCTTGTGTCTGCGTGGCTCAAGGATATCGAAGTAGTGGACCTCCTCTGGCTTGCGGTCGATTCCTGCAATAGCGGCAAGGTCAATCGAGCTGTGGGAACGGGCAATTGTAGCTGGCTTGGAAATTTGGGAAGATTGGAAAGTAGGTGGAGGAACTGTATTGAACACAAGCTGTGGTGGGGCTTGTTGTTCGTTATACTGAGAGGCCATTTTCATGGTGAAATCGGCTGCTGCTGCAAACATGTTCTTCTGTGTCTCACTCTCAGACTTGACACCAGGGGTGGTCATCGGGTTGGACATAAGCACATTTGGAGATACGGCAGAACGGTGAGGTGTTTGCAATGGGGTTCCAGAAGGTGAGTTCTGTGCTGGAGAAAGGAAAGCAGCATAGAATGGGTTGGTACCACTAGGAGACTTGCTTGCTCCGATATCAAGGGAGAGACGTGAACGCGTGCGACGATGTCTGAGAAGCTTTGCAGTTGGCGTCACAGTGGTCAATCCGGTGTGAGAGTGTGAACGAGATGCCATTGGGGATGTGTTTGAGTTCTGAGTCTTAACTGGAGACTCAAACACCTGAGGAAGGGGAGTAATGGCGTTAGAAAGCCTGCGGTTGGCAACACGGCGAGGTGTCTGCGTGGCGTTCTGGAAAGACATTGGAGACATTGCAAGAGAGTTATCAGAAATAGAATGAGACAGTGAAAGTCCAGGATTCGAATCGAGTGACGCCAGCGTATTCGTCGAGGTGGAATGTGTCATGTTGCTTCTTGAGGCCTGGTGGTGGAAGACGTGCATCGCAGGATACAAATTCTTCTGCTCATCCTGTGAGGAAACCAAAGCTTGCTGAGGAGGAGGCATCTGGTGCTGTGCCATAAAGCTTTGTTGTGTCTGGGAAAGCTCAAACTTTGGGGGTAGCTGAAGCGCGTTCTGATGGTACTGATGGAACTGGTTCGGGTCGACAGGAGCCAATGGGACATTATGCTGAGAGACAGGAACAACCTCTTCCATACCAGACCCTAGTTGTAGAGACATATCCATTTCAGGTGCTGTGTTCTCGTCCTGGAATTGGAATTGTGGTTGATTCTCATCCTGGAAGTAGTAAGAGAAGCCCTTCATGGGCGACGACGAGGTCAGATTGAACCCGTTGAAGGAGTTGAAAGGCGGTGATGTCATTGTGAGCAGTGGTGATCCTTTAACTGTGAATTGCCCACCGTGTATTTCTTGTTGTGGGTAGTTTAGGGCTGTGTAATCTCCACTGAGGGAATGTGTAAGAGGGAACAAATGGGCAGAGCACCTGGTTATGTATCTCATTTGGACAAAACCGCACCGCAGCCAAAACTGGAAATGACGCGACGCGCTCCATTGGCCTCGACGCGTACAAAAAAAACCACAGTCGCGTGGGGCTTAACAACACACGCGGTAGTTTGCGCCAGCAAGAGAAGTAAATTGGCTTAAAATTGGTGGGAAACACTCCGGTGGATCATAGGTTTTTCTCTATATTTTTTTTTCCTAAATTCATAAAGCGAGCGCTGTGTTAATTGGTTCCGAATTCCCACGCACGGCGGGTACGGGCCGAGCCTACACAGCGCGTTCGTCTTAATTAGACGCGTCATCATAGAACATTTTCCCAAAGAGGTTTATTACACACACATTTTCCAAAACTTACCTGCAGATAGTTCTTGATCTGAATAATCTTGCAGTCCAATTCTTATGTTCATACCACTTCTCAAACCTTAGTTATAAGCGTTCAAAGTTGGGAGATCTTGCCCCACACCAGAAACACCGACCTGCGTTTTGCGATCTCCGAGATCAACATCTATAGATACACAAAATACGCTCTTAAAACCCTCATAACGGGCTCTACAGTGCTCCAAATGACTCCAAAGAATCACAAAACCATAGGGCACAATCTAAACTACATTCTGTGTAGTAATGGCAAAATTTAACGAACATCTATAAAATTTGGTGTTGGACATCCCGCCATCACTGTGGTGTGCGGATGTGACAAATCTTGGAAACAATAGATCAGCCCTCGGAATCACGTGATATGGGACCTCGGAACTAGTCTGACAATTAATCACGTGTCAATAGACCTCAATTTACTCGAGACACGAGGGCCGCGTTTCCTCTCGGGCTTGGCCCTTAACCGCCAATCAGTGAAGTGAACGGCTCCAGATTGGAGAGGGGAGTGAATTGATGACTAAAGGTACAAGTAACAAGTGATTGTCTTGGTTATGCATTAAGGATAGGCACAGGTCATCAAATATTTGCTCCATTATTGAAAAGGGGTGTTCACGTGGGGCCTTGTACCCTAGGGTTATCTCAAGCGAGAGGTCTTGATTGGTCCTCCCTAGCCAAGATTCCGGTGACTAGTCAATTCTGCCCTATCATTAATGCAACTTCCTAGCACACTGCATAATTCTCGGAATGGCATCCTTGAGTCGCTGTTGCCGTATGCATTATCCTTAAGCTGCGGTGATACTTCCCATTTTGGCCTAATTAGTCGCATATAGCATCTGCGATTTTGCGATAAGCCATGAGCGGAGTTCGCGCAGACTGGTCCCTTATAATAGGGCACAGGGTTCTTGGGCTTACACCTTACACCCCTAAATGTTGTAAAAGAGCGGCTATAAGCTATAAGTCTATGATCATCTCCAATTTAACGGCCTTGCTCTCTGGAATTGAAACACTAGAGTCAATTGTCTACCCGAAGATCTCAACATAGCCTTCGTCGGGGCCAAGACTCTCGAGCCAACTTCTCGACCCCCTCGGGGAAAACTTCTGCAACCTTCATGCAGTGATCAACGCTCCACTTATTACAATTATCAGGCCCCTATCTAGTCCAATGGAACAAGACTCTACTATCTGGTATTTCTCGGCATGAACGGCACCATTTCCAACGGACCCATTTCTCTTTTGAGATTGTGAACTCCGGAGTTGTATGCAGACCCAACAGATAGGGTTCCCACACATCTTCACCCGAAAACTATAAAGGGACGGCCGTCCTCCGCTCTTTTGGATATATCTGTTTCCTTTTAGTTGATTATCGACTAAAGCTTCCTTTGATACCCGAATACCACACACAAGAAAATGAGACTCTCCACAGCCGTCCTCACATCAGTGTTCGTTGCACTCGTGAATGCACTTCCTATTCTTGTCCCACGTGACACCGAGTACAACTCATCTCTTCCAACCATCATGATCTTTGGTACCGGTGGTACCATTGCCTCTACTGGTTCTACTTCTGCCACAACTGCAGGTTACAGTGTCAGTCTTACTGTTGAGGACCTCATTGAGGCCGTCCCATCCCTTGAAGATGTTGCCAACTTGGACTACCTCCAAATTGCCAATGTTGGTTCTAACTCTTTGAACTATACCCATTTGATTCCTCTTCACCACAACATCTCTGAAACACTTGCCTCTGACGAGTACGATGGTGTTGTTGTCACACACGGCACTGACACAATGGAGGAGACTGCTTTCTTCCTCGATATCACCATCAGCTCTGAGAAGCCTATCTGTCTCGTTGGTGCTATGAGACCATCATCTGCTACTTCCGCTGACGGTCCAATGAACTTGTACGAGGCTGTCTCCATTGCAGGTTCTGATGATTCAAAGGGTAGAGGTACTTTGATCACACTTAATGACAGAATCGCATCTGGTTTCTACACCACCAAGATCAATGCCAACACATTGGACACATTCAAGGCCAACGAGCAGGGATACTTGGGTACTTTCATCAACGATGATGTTGAGTACTACTACCCACCAGCGAGACCAAACGGATGGCACTACTTTGACATTTCCAATGTCACCGATGCTTCCGAGATCCCAGAGGTCATTATCTTGTATTCATACCAGGGACTTAACCCAGAGCTCATTGTTAAGGCCGTTGAGGACCTTGGTGCTAAGGGTATCATTCTTGCAGGTTCCGGTTCTGGTTCATGGACTAATACAGGTGACATCTACAACGAGATGATCTATGAGAAGTATGGAATCCCAATCATTCAGTCTCACAGAACAGCCGATGGTTCCGTCCCAGCTGACAACGGTAACAGTTACGCTATCACATCTGGTTTCTTGAACCCACAGAAGGCTAGAATTTTGTTGCAGATGTGTTTGTACTCCGGTTACTCTAGAGAACAGATCACTGACGTCTTCACAGCTGTCTTTGGTGGAGTTGCAAGCAGTTAATTGCTTGATAAAAACGTTCTTTCCTTCAGTTCTTTGCTTCTTTTGTTGTGTATTAATAATTAATGATGGTTTTGGTTTAGTTTCTTTCTTGATTAGATGCAGCTTTGGCTTAGAGGTTTAAACGATGGTGTGAGCGACTTCCCCTTGGTTCTACCAGCTAGGAAGACTACCCTAAATGAGGGTCTTGGTCTACCGCGTACGGTTTCCGCCTCCGGAATTATTGACTCTTAAATCTTATCTCTAATAACCGAAAAATAACTTAACGGGTGTGTTTTTGAGGAGATGTAGTTGAAGTCCACCGAGAGGGCCTTTCCCCGGCCTAACGGTAACCCATCTCCGAGATAAGGAGCGAGAACCAAGACCGACGATTGAAAACGTCCCTTCCCCCATAACAACATCAACTCCAAACAACCCGTCGCACTATCAATCACCAATTTCGGGATTCATCCAATGAAACTATCTCCATTAATTATCTCTTCTGTGCTATTATCTCTAGTCAATGGCAAATGGCTTAGTCCCAGGCCTCTCTTCGCCTGAGATCACATCTAACGCCTCATCACTCCCACATGTGATGATCTTTGGTACGGGTGGCACAATCGCATCCAAGGGATCCTCTTCTTCCAATACGGCTGGTTATTCCATTGGCTTTACAGTTGAAGACCTCATTGAAGCAGTGCCATCGCTGGATCAAGTTGCTAATGTTGATTACCTCCAGATCGCTAATATCCAAGTCACTCAACTATACACATCTGATCCCCTTGTATCACAACATCACAGAGGCATTGAGTTCTGAAAAGTATTCTGGAGCAGTGGTGACACATGGCACTGATACTATGGAGGAAACCGCCTTCTTCCTGGACTTGACTGTTGGTTCTCCAAAGCCTGTATGTGTCGTTGGCGCAATGAGACCAGCCACCGCATTATCTGCAGATGGACCAATGAATCTGTATCAGGCGGTATCCATTGCAAGCTCTCCAAATGCCATGGGTAGGGGAACTATGATCACGCTAAATGATAGAGTATCTTCTGGGTTTTATTCAACAAAGATGAATGCAAATACCCTCGACACATTCGGGTCCACCGAGATGGGACAACTGGGAGTGTTCATCAATAACAATGTCCATTTTTATTTTCCTCCAATGAGACCAACGGGATGGAGACACTTTGACATTTCCAATCTGACTGATCCAGAACAGATGCCTGAGGTTGTGGTGTTGTACATGTACCAAGGTGTTGATCCTGACCTTATCAAGCATGCTGTGGAGAATGGTGCTAAGGGTATCATCCTTGCCGGTGCTGGCGCTGGATCTTGGAGTGATACTGGTATTGCAGTTAATGAGAAAGTGGCTGCAGAACATGGTATTCCAATTATACAGAGTCGCCGCACGGCTGATGGCGCCGTTCCTGAGAGCGTTGGAGAAAGCTATGCAATCACTTCCGGTCTCCTGAGTCCGCAGAAAGCAAGGATCTTGCTGCAATTGTGCCTGTATTCTGGGTTCTCGATAGATGAAATTAGAGAGGTCTTCGCTGGCGTGTTCGGTGGATGACTCGGAAACATCTGATGTTTTTTGGGGCTTCCAAGTTCCCCGGGGATTGTATGGATCTCATAGAGAAATGTTAATAGATTATCGTGATATATCGGATCTGGATAGTTTCAGTAGGGATCTAAGCCAGATAAAGAGGGCCGTTGTGGTGTATCGTCCTCAAAAAGCTAAAACTAAGAGTCCAGCGTTGTCACCTGCAGGTACACTTAGACTACGCTGAAGCGAAGCGCGTTTGTCGGGTCGTGGCAAACTTTGTGTGTGCATTTGTGTGGGGAAGCAACGGAGGTGGTGGGGGACCGGTGCATGGTTGTTGGCATTGCTGTCCAAAGGTTTAGTGACCCTTTTGGATTTGTGTTTATGCGGCTGTGGGTCCCCTGTGTCATTGCCATCCGTATACGGGATTAGTGGAAGAGAACTGGACAGACTTCGGAAAGGATTGGTAACAGCGGAGCAAGCCACTTCCCGATTCCTGATGACAAGACATCATTCCGTAGGGTCTTGGGCTTGGGCAATGGGGTTCGAACTTCCGGACAAGTACACACGTCAATTCCACCTTATAACTACACATTCCAACATAGTAATAACACCTCAATGTCCCTAAGCCGTTGGTAGTTAATGCTCCCGCACCGAAAGCAGCTCAGCCACGAAACCGAGACCGCGAATTTTTTGCCGGAGAGAAAACCACCACGGCTGTTTCACGTTTGCACTTCTGCCAGCTTCAACTTCAACACTGCGACACCCTGGAGAACACTGTTGCTTTCCTGTCTGCTCTGTCTCTTGTGGATCAGACATTCTCCCTCTCTGCCCAAATCCCCCGCGGCCGCCGTCTTCCCTGTGTTTTCCGCCGCTCTTACAGCTCTCCTCCAAGCAGCCCTCACGCGCATCAAAAGTCCCATCTCGGAACGCCTCCTATATCCTCTTGCTTTACCCTGAATGCACACAGTCTGAGCCTTCCTAATACCTCATCTGCTACCAACATCTCATTCAGAAGTTCTCTGTCTGCCGCTCGCTGGCTGTTCCCTCCCCCATTTTTTTTTTTCTGTTCATTCTATTTTTGCTCCTTTGCTCGGTAAACACAAACAAACATCAGACACTTCCATACCATGTCAGGGCGCCTCAACATGCTCGCTATGGGTACCAACCCGAAGCTCATCTACTATCTGTGGAGGCTTCAGGCTACCTCTAAGCTTAATATTCACCTTGTGAACGAGGATATCGACTCCTCTGAGCCCCAGATCGTGCTCCAAGATATCGCAGAGGGAGTCAGCCATTCGTTCACTCCGGACTCGATCGTCAGAGATATAAACCAACTCCCGCAAGTCAAGTACGACCTCGTCCTTCTGTCCTCAAAATCTTTGCAAGATGTCTCCAATATCTCCCTGAATCTCGTCCCATATCTTGGCAAGAAGACCATCATCCTTGTTGAGTCAACAGGTTTCGTCAACTTGGAACCATTCCTCAAGAACTGTCTCCCACAGGAGCTTCACTTATCCGTCTTTTCGGTCGTATCTACGGTGGATGTTCGTAAGGTCACTCCAGAGAAGTACATAGTCAAGGATACACCAAGAGAGATCGTGGTTGGAGAATCCGGTACTCTGAACACAAAGTACACGCAGTCCACTCAACAGGATCTGGGTGCTCTTTCAAAACTCCTTCAGTTTAACCAGGCTGATAAAGCAAAAATTACACTGAAGAGCACTTATCTGGAGTTTCTCGTTGAACAATGGAAGCTGGCCATTCCAAGAATTTGCTTCAACCCACTCCTAATCCTCTTCGAGGAGCAACACCCATCGGACTTGACGAAACAGATCCTTGCTAAGCCACTTTTGAGTGGTCTCGTCACCGAGTTGATTACTGTGGCAAAGACAATGGGTTGCAAACTCCCAGTGGGCTATGATAATGAATCTAACTTGCTTAAACGCTGGATCGAAGAAAACAAGTCTTTGTCACTCGCTTCAACCGTCGAATACATTGACGCGCCACTTTTCTTCTATGACTTCTACCACAAGAACAACCTTGACATTGATATGTTGCTTCTGCAACCAATCTTACTTGCTGATGACCATGGTATTAAGACGCCTTATTTGGAGTTTTTGTATGCTACCATCTGTCAGTATGATAAGCTGAACAACGGCTCACAGTCTTCGTTCTTCAAGAGACATGATGGTGTTGATGTTGATGCCTTGAAGCAGGAGAATGATCGTTTGAGTGCTGCACTTTCCAAACAGGTTGAAGAGTACAAAACGTTGTTGAGGGATAATGAGCAGTTACAGATGACAACGAGATCTTTTGGTGAAAAGGATGCTAGATTCAACCAAATGATGGGTGAAAAGGATGCTAAGTTGAACCAACTCATGATGAGCTTTGAGAGCTTGCAGCTTGAACAGCAGTCACTTCAACAGAGGTTCCAACAGAAGGCTAGACAACTCCATCAGGCTGAGACACGAATTCAACAACTCCAATCACAACCTGCTCATGCTCCTGTTGCTGCTCCAGCCGCTCCACAACAGACTGCCTCGCAACAATCTGTTCCGCAACAAGCCGCCCCTGTACCACCACATCAGGCTGCTCCACAGCCACAGGCTACGCAACAAGACCCACAAGTTAAGACACCTCAGCACTATACATACCAACAGCAGCATACCCCAGCCCATACACGGGTTGTAGATGTATCATCCGGTGGCACTCCAGATCTTCGTGATTTGACAGACGTTGCTCTCTTGAGCGCTGCTATTGCATCACCAACTAAGAACAACACTGAGGCTCTTGACCGTTCTATTGCAGCTCAATCATACCCTCCATCCCAAGGTCCACCAGTTATCCAACTGCCTGATCAGAACAACGGTTCTCAGCAGCACTTGTCTGCTAGAGAGCTGGAGTTGAAAAAGAAGGAGATGTTATTGAACAGCAGAGAAATGGAATTGAACAAGAAGTGGTCTCAGTTGAACAACAGACATCCACAACAGCTTCAACCACCTCTCCAACCAATGAAGCAGCGTGCTCAGCCACATGGAAATGCTCCACCACAACAGCAGTTCATGAACGGTGCTCCTCAACAAATGAACTCTATGCCACAACAAGGACCACCTCAACCACGTCGTGTTTCTACTATGCCAATTATGGACTCTGATCAACTCTATCATGGAATGAATAATGGTGCTGGTGGTTATGGTGTCATGAATGGTAACCACAACCCACAGTTTAAGAAGACATCTCGCAAGAACCGCAAATCTTCATTCCCAATGGTTGGTACTGGTGCATTTGTCGGTGATCAATACTCCAACATCCGTCCTAATGCTAACCAACGTCACATGTCAATGATGACAGGTTCACAACCAATGATGTCAGCTCCTGCAGGAGGCTCAAATCCACTCTCGCCACAGGGAGTTCATCCACTTAACCAGAACACAATTTCCAATGGTGGTTATTCTCCTACAATCAAGCCAAACCCACAGTTTCAACAGCAAAAGTTCACAAAGCCTTCACCTAATGGATCTATGAATGAGCTCAATGATCGTTCTTACCCAACTTCCAACTCCTCCAACTCCAATGAGCTCAACGGGAACGGAAGCTCAAACAACGTTGCTGCTCTTCCAAATGGGAACTCAACCGCTGATACATCCTTTGGAAGCGTTCATGATGAAGTCGAAGCTAAACCATTGGGTGTTGTTGGTGCTCCATTGGGTTCCGTTGGTGGTTCTGCCTCTTATGATAAAAAGAAGAAGAAGTTTGGCATGTTTGGTAAAAAGTAAATGATTGTGGAGTTGTCAATCCAGACTATGTCATCCTATTGCTACACTTGTTTATTTTGCACTTGCTTTTGCTGTACTGTTTTACTAATATGGGATCTAATCCCGGATGTCATAGGTACGTTATACATACACTTTTATTCCGTTTGCATAATCCCATCATGTAGTCCTTGTAAGCAAAGAGTTCATCAGATATATGGTCTTCTCGTTTGGTCATCCGTGTTCTCGGTCTGGGTTAGCAATGGTTCCATATCATTGTGCTCATAACAATAGTCGTAATAAATGCACATTACCAGGAGAATTCCTTGGAGAGTTGCGGCTGTGAGGTATGGTAGTCATGAACTCCAGTGTGAACCTGGTTTGAGCATGAGTGTAGCTGTCCAGATGAACCCACCAGGGGTTTGCAGACACATCATCATGAGTGACAAGGCGCCAGAGGCCTTCAGGTGGTATGTCTCAAGAAGCTGTGGAATATACTGCACAAATGTAATGATTGTAGACGTGACTCCCAATACTTGTGCAAGGAGAACAATGTAGCGGGTTGTAAAAGTGAATTTTGCAATCAAGAGAAGTACCGCCATGGCAAGAATGAAATGAACGATTTGAGCCCATGAGCGTTTGACATCTTTATACTCCGTGTTTTCTGCAGTGTTTGTGAAATGGACACAGAAGAAAACGATTGCAAGTGTAGAGACTGCTTGGAGGCCAACCTGAATGAGTGATACTTGGGAATTCACACACTCAAACTTGGAAAGCTGTGCACAGCACGGCAGTGAGATGAAGGATAAAAGTATGAGATTGGAACAAGCACAAATACCTGCAATGGAAATGAGCAAGAGATATGTCGGTGAAAGCCCAACTGAGGTGCGTTTTGTTATGAGAGTGTAGTACTGTGGGGCATAAGATGCGACAATTCCAGCAGCGATAAGCACAGCGGCAACGAAGTTCGCTCTATCTGGGTCCCGATAAATGTCACAGTAGTTAGATTCTGACATCAATAATACACTTGGATCTTTGACTGAGGGTTCTTGAGATTTCCTGTGTGGTTCTTGAACGAGGCAAAAGACGAAACGCGTACTGTAGATTGTGTTCTTGCTGGTTCGCGATCTCTCGGCCCACAGCTTCTCATGGGGAGCCCAATCACAGACTATTTGAGTGTAATTAGTGTCGTAAATTTCATTGAGTAATACGTTCCCAACTAGCATACTGTTTACTATAGAATTTGTTAATAAATAGACTAAGAGTCTGGAAACACCTTATTCCACACCCGATCATCCACCTCTACACCACATGATGCATTTTCCTTTTTTTGCCATTATTGAGCTCAAATCGTCACCAAATGGGTTCAAATTCTCAGAGATCACCTAAATTCTTTCCGTGATTTTACTGGCTGCCTTCTTTTTGCTCTAAAAACGCTTTGAAATTTGCGTTTTTTACTGACCTTTCATTCGAACTGCTCAATATTGGTAACATGACCCATTTTCTGGCTCAAACTCCAATTTTCAAATTATATTGGCTTAAAACCCACAGAAATAGGTATATTATGCTTTATAAATAATGCAGTGAAAGAGGGTTTTCTAGAGATACCCTTATTTTGCTAATAGATGAATTTTTGTAATTGTAGCGACCGCAAGTGGAATGGTTATGAGCGCCGGAAAATCCCAGGAGAATCGAAGTGTACACGTTCGTGCACCACCACCCCTATCACTCAGGAAGTATGGAAGTATTCCCTTTCAGTATAAAGACCCGTTATAAATGGCAGGAAGACCGTAACCTTGCTCAATCGTTAATGCTGGTAGTTAATGGGCCGGGTTTAACACAAAGCAACACACAATGGCAGACGGTGATACCAGCGATATTGAGAAAGATTATTTGCCGGATGATCTGAGAGCTGAGTATCGTGGATGGAATAGGGGCTGCTGCTGGAAAGATCTCAGCTCAATCCCGTAATATCCCTGAGGATTGTTTTGCAAGGAGGTTGTATCTTGACATTGTGACAAACATTCATTCAAAGGACAGTCTGGAGAGGCATGACAATGCCCACCTTATACGATTGCGTTCACGAATGGACTCGTAGCTAGCTACCTAACGAGGATGATGCTTACGACGATTATGATGTTAACGACGGTTATGATGATTTCGCTGATCCATATAAGGGTGCTTTCCAAAGACTCCCGGAGGCTGAAATGGCCGAGGATATTCCAGATGGGCAGTCTGAGCAGGATAGACCTGAGTATTTGGATTCTAATTCCCGAAGCACAAATGATACACGTGGATCCGCTTCAAGATGCACCTGAGGAAGCCACCGACACAGCCGATCACACTATTTCCCCGTCTAGATCAAGCTGAACCTGACTTATAATGTCATTAGTACAGGTTGACAGGTTCATTATAACCTATCCTGCAAAAAGAGTAGACATACACAGTACTACAATAATATAGTGTAGAAATCCGTTTGTTATATTCCGTTATCATGACAGGCTTAGAATTCCATGGATACTCAGTCATACCTTCACCAAGAGTTTCCATCTCACAATGTAGTATCTATCTGTGACCCATGCAGCAAGACCGACGGCCGAAACCAAGGAACAATACAGCACGAAATGACTGTATCTGCTGTTCTCTGTTCCATCTCCAATGATCGCACCAGCAATTGGCACAGACACCAAATTACCGAATGCAACCACGAAGTACATTGTAGAGAATCTTGTTCCAAACTGTGACGTTTTACATATCTGAGAGAGACAGACTGGAGTCAATGAGAAGATAGAACTGGTAAAGAAACTGAATGTCATGGCAAATGCATAAAGTACTGAGTGGCTCTCACCAAATGGCAACCAGACGATCAAACAAAGCAAAGTAGCAACGAGAGAAGTTGTGATCATGACATTGAAACGACCATACTTGTCAGCTAAAATGTTTGGGATGAATCTTCCAAAGACACCAACAACGTTCATGTATGTGACAAGAAGATATGAGTTATCTTCACTGATGCCCTGAGCGAGGGCATAATCCGGAAGATATGTGAGTGCTGTTGTTAATGACATCTCTGAGAAGAGAATTGCAATCACACAAAACAAGAAACGGAAGTCCTTAAAAGCCTTGAAGTCAATAGAGGATGTGAAATAAGTCATAAGCTGTTTCTTCAACTTCATGTTCTTGTACTCTTCATCTCTTGGAAGTCTCTCTTTTGTCAATACAATTGACATAATGAGGCATGCTGCACACAAAAATGCAAGCACCCTAATAGCCCACTTGTATCCAACACTGACAAACAGCTTTCTCAGCATGATTGGAATAAAGATACCTCCCACACTTCCTCCAATAGTGGCAAGTCCTGTAGCAAGAGCCCTCTTCTTGAAGAAGAAATGAGAGATGACACCAATCAGAGGTGTCATATTCAGAGCAGTTCCAAGACCAACACAGACACCAAAGGATAAGATGAACTGATAGACATTTGTGCATTCAGCAGTTGTGAATAGCCCCAAGGAGTACAAGATGGTGCCTATTGTCATTGGGAACACTCTTCCCATCCGATCAAAGAGTGTGCCACTGAAGACAGATCCTGCAGTTGCAATAGCGAGGTAGATAGAGAAAATCCAACCTGTTACTGAACTATCAACACCACTAAGCTGATTCGATGAAATATATGTTTGAATGGAACCAATAGAGTTCAAAAGACCAAATACGGGAACGAGTCCGAGGAACGAGCCAAGAACAACGAGCCAGGCAGCCACTCCTCCATCTGGGAACTCTGAAGAGTTTTCAAGACTGATGAGGTCGGATTCATCTAGTGTTTCTCCAGAAAAGATGTTCTTAATTACGAGATCGTCCTCATCTCTCTTTTTGAAACCGGATGTGGCAGTTACGGAAATGGTGTCCTGTGCGTTCAGGGCATTGGACGATGAGGCCTCGATTGTGGATAAGCGGCGACTGACCTTCTTATCGTTCATAGTGGAAGAATGTGTGAACAATCAAATGTGAACGTGTAAGTATAACAAACCTCCTGAAGGATAGTTATATCCGATGACCTGGGCTTTCGATGGAAAAATTTTGACTGCAAGAAGCTTGATTTTGAAATGCAGCGTGCATAACCGCGAAATGCCGGCACTTACCGTAACCACTATCCTATTATACCCTGTCAAAACAAAAAGTTGTGTATATTTCACACTTAATACATTCTAAAAATACACATTAATTACTAGTAAATACATCCCTGAAAACTACTTCTCCATTGAGTAGCATTCAGTCTCTTTCAACCGCATTGCTTTTTGGCATGCCAGGCCCAAACCAGAGCAAGATTTATCATTCATCATCTTTCCATAAGTGCTGTGAAAGCAATTTATTCATCTGAAACATCGTCATTTTCTTACCAAACACCTCCTGCATCTTTTCATCACATAGAATCTCCCTCTTATCGCTTGGGTTCTGCAAGTCATTGGCTTTAATGTAATCCCAAACTTGCTTGACGACTTGGGTTCTTGGGAGTCTCGACACACCTAGGAATTCACTGAGCTTCGGGCTCAGGTTGAGTTCCAGTGATGATATAGATGATTTGTGTCCTTCAGATGGAGTAGCTTTCTTCCGCTTCTTCTTTGGTGCTGAAGCGGAGGCAGACGTCGCTCTGCGTCTTCCTCCTCTGGAATCTTCGCTCTGCAGTTGCGCAGCAAGTTTGGCATCTTCATCTTCCATTCGTCTTTTTTCTTCTCTTTCTCTCTTCTCCAGAAGCCAATGATGTCTTTCCAGAATCAGATCGTTTATAGGTTTCTTGTCATCTTCAAAATCAACAACGAAGAGTTCCTGCAGCGCCCTTCTGATGCGTTTGACCGAAACTTGCTCCAGATCAGCAACTCCGAGGATTGCCTTGAGATACGTGTTAGTCACATTTCGTTATGATGAATTACCACTGCTTTATTGAGGTATCAGAAGGGGATAACCGGCCAGTGCCTGAGAGAAATGGCACTATAGGAGAGGGGCGAAAGCAATGACACCTTCTATACCCCACAGAAAGTGGCACCCGCACTCTCAAAAAACCATTGAAAATCAACGAACTTACATCAATAGTTGGCCTATAGGCCTCACCATCAAAAGGAGCCATTGCTACCAGTTTAATTTCGCCAGAAAGGGCAGTCTCAAGTCGAAACACCAGGAACTTCGCCAATTTTCGGAGAGCTGCGGTGTGTCCCCAACCGTTTTCGCGAAGCCCCGCCTAAAAGAAAAATTTTGACCTCATCGCATCACATACAAAACACATTGACACCAGTTATATCACACACTAAAAGATGTCTGAAAAGGAGTTCAAGCCTGTTACAGTAGAGAAGCCAATTCCAGTTTCTTATGACTTGGGAAACCTCGCTGTTTTCGACACAAATGCCCTCGAGTCTGAGAAGCTCTCGACCCACAACCCAGACCGTGAAGAGTACCTGAAGTCCATTGCCAGAGACAACACACAGCTTTTGATCAACCAGATCCTTTCTCTTCCGATGAAGACTACAACAGAAAGTGCCGGATCCAACGGTCAGTCTTCCAGTATAACACTTGTCCAGCTCCCAGAGCCAACAACGGAGCTTCCAAGAGAGAAGCCATTGCCAAAGGCTAAGGAACCAACCAAATGGGAGTTGTTCGCTGCAAAGAAGGGTATCAAGGCCAAGGAAAAATCTGGAAAGATGGTCTATGACGAGGCAACTGGCGAGTGGGTTCCAAAATGGGGTTACAAGGGTAAGAACAAGGCTCTTGACAACCAGTGGCTTGTTGAGGTTGATGACAAGGTTAAGGGTACTGAAGATGAATTGATTGATCCAAGAACTTTGAACAGAGCTGAGAGAAAGAAACTTGTTAAGAAGAACGAGTTGCAGCAGAAGCGTAACTTGAAGAACTCTGGTAACTAAGCTTTTTGCTCACAACCACATGTCATGAATCACTGCATTTCTCACGATCAATCATTTCAAGGGGGGTTTATTTCTTTTCTCATATACCATATAGCGTATTCACTGTTGGTTTAGTCGTTTTATATTAATGTTACACAACTGCATGTTTTATTAGTTTTTGTAGTCAAACTCCAAACAGCCTTCTCACAACTCTGCTACTATGTATCCTAAGCTCACTGCCGTGTTCAGAGTACGGGCTCGAATGAACACACATATCCTTCAATGCACCCTTCGTTTTGTGCTTAGAAGATGAATAGACTTCAATAATATCAAAGTTGTCACCCAATCTGATTTCACCGTGCTTGAGGTGATCACTGTACTGTGTCAAACGTGCATCTCCACAAATCATCTTGAGCCATTCTTGGAACATCTTGGTGTACAACAAGGACAAGTAGTGAATCAGGACTTCGATATTCTCTAAGAGAGGAGGAATGCCTTCTTTGATCTGGTTCTCAGTCATTATATACTGCTGTGCCTCAAACCTTGCAGTATCAGTCATATGTGTTTGACCCTTGACAAACCTGAGGTAGGAACCTCTGTTAGCGTTGTGCTTCTTAATCTTGTACTTTGCAATAGAGCAGTTCTCCAGCGCCAAATTTATGGCTTTGATAATCCTGTCATCCATCTCTTGTGTCAACACCTGTGTCTTAGCTTCTTGGTCAGTGAGTTTCTCAAAGTATGCAGAATAGATGGACTTTATGTAACAGTCATCTTGATCAATGTCTTCATACTCCATGAAGTGTCTCCACTGATCAATAAGGCTCTTATGACTCTCCATAAACCTGAACATTGACTTATAAGAATCCTTCACTGCTTGTTTGAGTCTCTTCAAATCATTGCACTTGACCTTGAACTCATCGAGAAGCTCAAGAAATTCCTGATGACTCTCTTTGAGGACCCTCGGTTTCTCTTGAATATTGGATGTGATCTTCGCAGGCGCATCTGTAGGCTCCAAAGATCTTTCATGGCTGAACACAGAAGGCTCACTGTCCAAAGTCATCTGCAGACTTAACTTCAACTCCTTAGCAGTATATCTTTGCTCATTCTTCAACATCTCTTTAGAACAAACAACTGGTTGAATCATAGGCTCAAGACCATCCACAAACTTCTCCATATATGACTTTGCATCATACAAGTGTTCCACATACTCATATGGCAAGGCATCCGAAGCCTCAAGAAGTGCATCCAGCATGGGCAAGTACTCTGGAAATCTCTGGATTGGCCTCATCAACAGCGATTTCAGATCCCAGCAGTCTGACTCAGACTTTGCAAGTGATTCACATTCTTCAAGCCATTTTGCAACTTTCTGAGTTGTAGATCTATCAAGCTCTACCATCTGTGCCTTGTAGTTTTTGAGGTATGAGGAATAGGCAATGTTGAGTCGGATGAAGTAATTTTTGAGGTAGTCACCAATATCAACATTAGTGACATCAGCCAAGCCAATGTCTCTTTGTATGTCAAAGTCCAAGACATTGTTACATGCTGACTTCATCTTCTTGCTAACATCACGAATGAACAATGAACTCAGATCCGTGATGGTTTCCAAGTTACTGAAGATGATTGCCTCTTGATCTTGGCCCAAAACATGTCTGTGTTTCTTGGAACCATTCAAAGCAGAGCGATAAACACTTTGAACCAACCTCAAATCTTTCAAGTACTTCAATTCGGTAAGTATAAGCTCGTTAAATGCTTTGCCATACTTTGAACCTGGCTTGATACCTTTGTACTTTGGAGAGTCGCACTTGACAGAATCAAACCCGTTAGAGAAAGCATTCGCTTTGATAGGCGAATCAACTTTCTTAGTCAAAGACTCAACTCTTGGTGGAACATTGATAAAGTGGTCTTCAAACTTTCTCTTTGTTCTCTTCTTGATGTCTTTGATGGTCTCATCACCAACTTCACCGCGTGTGCCATACCAGAGTGAGTTGGCATAGGGATTCGGCATTTGGTATGCCTGGTTTGAAAGGTTTCTCTTAGGAAAAACATATGATTCTTGAACAGTGTCATCAATAGTCCCTGGTGCCGATAGAATTGATGAATAACATGATGATGCCTCAGAGGGGCATCTTGAATGGAGCATTTCGTTCTCTTGAGCTTGTGGTGAAACGTAGAGAAACCTCGTGAGCCTCCATGGTTAAGAAATCAAGTTCTGAATGGAACATATGTGCTTTATAAGAGTGTAAGTGAAGTGTCTAGGGTTGTTCTCAAGTGTTGTGTTGAAGCTGTCACATCGGTGTTTCATCGCCCAGGCGCGCGTGGAAGCGATATCGTAAGCAGGCGGCTAACAAATCGAGGCAGGTAAGGTGACAATCCATGACATCATATACCATTTAATCAAGCGAGTGAGTTAACTTGGCTCCATGGTGGTGAATTGAAGACTTCCTGTCGATGTGTCGGTTGTTGAGCTTTCGCCTTTGTTTTACCCCAAGCCTCAACTACGCGAACGAGCTGACTAGTGACACTACCGGAGTTTAAACAGCTACAACGGCTAGTTAGACATATAGAGAACTCGTATCACATTACTCAAGATTATTTAAGCGTCCACAACATAGTTAACACGTTCCATAGCACCTTTACCAAAGAAGTCAGTGATTACCTTGAAGCGGTTATCAGCATCTTCAAGGGCAGCATCAAACAAATCATTACGGCCTCCGATGGCACGCTGGTTCTCCAAGATGTTATGAATAGTCTCTCTGGATGGTGTACATTTTGGACAGTTATCCTCCTCTGACAAACAGGTTTTATGGTATGAGTGCGAGCAGACAAAGTGGACAGTCTCACCATCAAGTTTGTTGGTACAAGAATCGCATTTTGTAGGTTGAACAACAGTCGGCTCTGATTCAAGCTTATGAATACGTTCTTGCTTCTTAAGAACCTCAGACTTGTAAGAGTTGACGAGTTTCTCGTTGATTTCAATCTCCTTACGCTCAGCCTCAACAAGATCGATGATATGGTCTTTGATGAGATCAATAGTGGCAACTCCGTTGACACTCAGTGCCTGAATGAATTCCAAAGGAGTCAAAATACGGTCTTTCTTGATCTTATCCAAAACAACCTTGAATCTCTCCTGACCAATCTGTTCAAAAATCTCCTCAGATGAAGTGTAAAACATAAGCGCCAATGGATATAGCTCTGGCTCATTTTTACCGTATTTCTCAAGGATCTCAGCACATCCTTCAACATTTCCAGCAGCAACATTAGCTCTGAGAAGATCAATCTCAAATCCTGGACCTTCCCGAGCTATGATCTCACCTTCATCAAAGTCAAAGATGTTTGAGATCAGAAGCAGAGAATTGGAATCCAATGAAGGCTCACTCTCAGCAAGTTGTAATGCCTTCTTCTGCCAGGTCTTTTTAACTTCAGCATCATTACTCTTATCTCCAAGCGTCAAGTATAACTCGAACAGAGTTGTCAAGATATCCAACTTGTCCTTCTCATTACCTTCAAAGATATCATAAGATTCTGCACATGCCTCCAAGAAGATGACAAACTCGTTAGGTCTGTTGACAAAAGATGGGAAAATGATTCTTGGTCTTGGCGGCTGATAGGATTGCAATCCATTACCATTAACGTTCCCGTTTCCATTGACGTGCCCATCGCTGTCTCCGTTCGGATCCTCACCCGTGATTGTGGTTGCTGCAGTCGCCATATAGTCAACAAATGCCTTATAACTCTGAAGAATCACCGGGGTTTCATCTTGTGTGTGTTCACGGGCTGGAGCATTCTTCTTCTCTGGTTTGTACTTGCCTGTGAAAACATCGATCAATAGTGCTGTTGTTGTGTTTGGACAAGCATCCAGGAGAAGTCTGGCGTATTCAATCAAGATCCTGAGAGTGTCATCAACTGGAAGTGTCTTCATATATTGCAATGCAGCATGTGGGTCATTGTTGTCTCTAAGAAGGATGTCAACTGCAAGAGAGGAGTGTCCAAGATTCTGTGCAAGCTTGGATGCTTGATCGAGGAAATTGATATCACGACACAACTCTATAACCACATCCATGTCGAAGTCCACCTTCATGATTTCATTAGTATCTTCATCGTATCTGTTGATGAAGTCATCAAGCTTGTCGACTGCCATCAATTTGCAGTATGTACAAAGCAATAGTGTGACATGCTCCCTTGTAGCCATTCTCTGCTTCAACATTTCTTCAAGGTATCTGGATAAATTGGCAGCTTCTTTGCTGTCTTTGTACATTTTGATGATTTCACTTGTCTTTCCGAGTGACAATGTTCCGACATATTGATCCATAGCTTCTGTCAGCTGGTCCTTAGCATAGAGATAGTCACCATATTGCTTCTTAATCTTGAGCAATGCAGTCTGGTCGACGTTGTTTTCGGCAATCTGGATAGCTATTGGATACAGCTCCCTCTTAACCACTATATCAATCTGAGATTCAATGTCCTTTTCATGGATTTTGTAGAGTAAGCCATCCGAGCTCAAAACGAAGATGTCGCCCCAAAGCATAAGGGCATCTTGGACTGTGGATGCAATTGTGTGAGCCATAGAGATCAACTTATGTTGTGTATCAGCCATGACGATTTTTGTAGGTTCTGCATATCCGTTGAGAATGAGACTTGAACTTTCAACAGTGTTCGAGCTGACGATGAGCAAGTATTTTCCAAATCTGAATACCTTCTTTTTGGTCATCTCCAACGCCATCGTATATGCAGCAGAAGACGGCGTATAATAAACAATTCCTTCCTCTCTTCCAATGAAGAATTGTTCACCATCAATTCCCATGGTATCCAAGTCTGCACCTTTGTTTGACTCGAGTACGGTCTCCATACCAGGCTTGTACCCTTGTGTGGTAGGCACAAAGAGCACCTTAGATGTAGTTGTGACATAGAGAATTGGATCATGGTTGTTTCCTTCTTCAAGCTCAAGACCTGTCACAGGATCTGGTGACTTATATGCAACTGTTTGACTTGATCCTCTATCCCTGAGCAAGTCACCTCTAATGACCACCACAACACCGTTGGCAAAGCCGACTCCGACAATGTTGAAATTTGACGACGCTGTCACTGTAGTGATTGGATAAGAATTGTTTCCATTTTTGATATGTACCAGAGTCTGATATGTCGTCTCGTCCAATCTCTCTGGTTCTCTGGCAAGCACCTTGGACATCTGCCAAAGCTTGAGACGTGATGGCTGGCCCTGACGTTCCGCCACAGTGGCAAACATTCCTGTTCCCGGGATGTTGCGCATGAATGTGATTGTCCACCCCTTTTCATATGCAGTGAAGCTCTTAACAAGTGTGAGGTCTCGTGACACTAGCTGGATCCGAGAGTTATGTGTAGCAAGGACAAGGAGGTCCTCTGCAGCGCATACCGCTGTCAATGATGGATCGGAGTACAGCGGCTGTTCTGTGCCAAACGATGGGTCCCTGATGGGGATCGTTTCAAAGAACTGAAACTGCCTCCAAGACATTTTGGACCTTTTATAAGTGTTCAAAACGTTGCTTAGTGAGCTTTCCGTTGTTGTAGTTGAATGTGAAGTTAGAGCTCGTTGCTCGATTGTTTTCCTGATCACCGCGCCGATAACTACGCGATCTCTCTGCTGGGGACTCCCACAGGCTCTTCAGACAGTTCTGTTATTTACGGAAAAAGAAAAATGTGCCCATTTCCAGAGCTTCAAGCAATTTGATTTAGCCATCATTGTTGAAGCTGTCAAACTTCGAACCGGCTGGAACTAATTCTCGTAGAGGCACTCTTGGATGCAGCCCTTGATCCCAACTGACTCCTAGAGAAACCCAAAGGCGGACTGAGAGACTCTGGCCCAGTAAGAGATGCAGTAGTCAAGTCAGGAGCAACATCATTGATATAGTCCGCATTATTGTCGTAGTGGTAGTTCAGGTCATCATTGAGGCGCCAGAAGACCTTGGCACTATCACCGGAGTAAACTCTTCTTGGGGGAAGTGCCATACCACTATTAAAAGGGTCTGTCAAGGCATTAAAGTACAACCGATAAGCCGGATAGGAGATAAGTGAACCAATATATGAACCAGCTACCAAATCTCGGATAAAGTTCCTGTCGTCCGAGTATCTCGAAGAAGCAATGAACAAGGCAACATGGATCGGAAAGATGGAAATAACAACTTTCCAGGAGTAAGCTCTTTGATCAAAGATGTTAAGCTTTGAGGCCAATACGTAGAAGCAAAACATTGCAGAAGCAAAAGCTGTAGTAGTATGACCGGATGGAAAGCTCTTGAAACCATCTCGGATCAACTGAAGGTTGGGGTTGCCACAAATGCCAACATTATTCAAGGAACCAAGTGGAGGCAAATCAAAAAGAAGAGGCTGACAACGTTGAATCATATCAGGACGTGGAGCTCCAACGATGAGCTTGAGAATTGTGACGATTATAGTCTGGAAGGCGTGCATAGCTGTGAATGACAACAATGCGATGTGAATGTTCCACAACTTTCGAAGAAAACCATCAAGAGGATCAAGTAGAAAGACAACAAGGATCAAAGCAACCGGGCCCCCAATAGTAATTGAAAGTATGACTGGAAAAGGCATTAAGACTGCCAGTTCGTTGTAATAAGTGTGTGAAAGTGCATTGTCATCTATACTGAACTCATGATAGCGTGGATCTCCTTGTCGCCATACCATGGCAAAGATGATTAGAGCAATATATATCACCCAATCAAGAAAGTAGGACAAAAGACTCAGTAGAGAAAAATTGATACTTCGAATTCGGAACACTCTGTTTCTGATATCTGTTGGAGAGAACATGAAGCTTTGGGTACTGAAGGGTTGAAGGGTTGAAGGGTCCGGGGTGTGGGGGTCAAGTCGTTGCTGATGCTTGAGAGAACTTCAGTGTTCGTAAAGATCAGAACAGATAAACAGTTCCTGTAAAACAAACACATGAACACATTTCAGGGGACATTTTGTATTTGAGAGGTCCTGTGCGATAGAAAAGAAACAACGAAGTCTGGGGGAGACGGGCCACTTTTGTGTCAGTTTGCGTGTGCAAATCAATTCTTAAATTGGGAAAATTACCTAACCTGGTATTTTATGAAGTCTTTTTTATGGCGCGCGAAACTGCCCCGCAGACACGGGAGAAAGCAGACTTCAACCAACAAACTTGAACTGAATCAACACCAACCACCATCCATCACACGGGCAACGTTCCTTGAAACAGACTCAACAAACACAATATAATGCCTGCTGCATCTACACTTGGCTACGCTGGCTGGGCCGCTTTTGGTATGTCTCTCTGGAAGTGACAACTTTTTCCCCCGCGCTGGTTTTACTAACGCTCTATTCAAATAGGTGTCATTGTTAGAGGATTCCAACTTGGTATCTTAAACAGACCTTTCAGCTCAGGAAAGATGGGGTATGTCTACTCTGCCGGTTTCTGGACCGCTTTCGGATACGTATTCTACAAAATCGTTGACAATAATGATGCACTTATCGATGAGAGAGTGAAGAAGTTACACGAGGCCAGAGCATCTAGAGCTGCTGCAAAGGCGGAGTAAGTGGAAGAAGCACTTTCTTCACAGCCTATTATTATTTATTACCTATTTATTCCTTATTTATTCATCTGAAGACCCTACATAAGTGTGAATACATACACTAACACAACCTGATGGCCTCACGTAGAGAGATCTCATTTAAGGATTGGGAGATATTTCTTTGGAAATATTTGAAGACTTTACTCCTAAATCCTAGTTTAGTTTTTACAAGGCATGGAATACACATCTTTGGCTTCAACAGGTCCAGCAATTACCTCCAGTGATACCAATGCTGCGTTTTTTGTGAGCGCGCGATTACTCTCCAAAACTTCTGAGCGATCACTGGTCGATTCAATTCCCCTTCCTTTCACTCACTGTGTTGCAACCACAAGTTCACTCACACGACCAAAGGACTCACCTGAGTTACTTCAACTGGCATAATTACAGAACAGTTTTGTGATGCCTCCTCATACCATTGAAGAAGTCCTCTACAGAAGAGTAAGCTTTGTTATCCGTTCTGCCCTACTCGGAGATTACTAACGTCATCGAAATAGCTTATGAAAAGTCCAGCGTTTCACAGATTCGTCAAGAATGTTTACTACAAAGTAAACGGAATTGATCCTGCACAGTTTTCCAGAGATCCACACTATATGAAGACCGATCCCTTGTTCAAGCCAACGGGATTGCACAAGTTCAAGGCATGGAGAATGTTGTTCTATGATGAGATGAGAAGCTCTGTCGGTCTTGCAAAGAAGCACAACATTTCATGAAGGCAGGTCATCTGAAGAACTCATCCTGGATATCACGAAGCAACTGGACACTGATATCTTCATTACAGACATGTCTCAAAACAGCAACCAAATTAATGAATCTCTTGTCCCGCTTCATCTGTTCTGTTTCCTTGCTTGTGCTTTGACTTTCCAATGCTTTTGAGATTTCTCTTGCCCGCTCAATCGTATTCCGAGAGAAGAAGTTCTTTGCTACCTGGACTCCATATCTCTTAGCTTGAGTTATACCTCCAGTCAACTTGTAATTCATAATGATGGATCCATCCTCCTCAACCATCTCGGTATTCATATGGTTCTCAATGACACCTTCATGGACGGCAAGAGAGGATGATAACTGATGGAAATGAGTAGAGGTGAATACAGTTGCTCCAATTTTGACCAAGTGTTCACAAATGGCAAGAGAGATAGCGAATGCATCATTGATACTCGATCCTCTTCCAAGCTCATCAATAATGACTAGGCTTTTGTCGTTGACGTCCTCAAGAATACAAGCCATTTCGCTCATTTCAGCAGCAAATGTAGAGATATTTGAAGTTCTTGTATCAACTGACATACGTGCTCTAATGCAGTCGAAGATCTTGAATCTAGCGAATTCAGCAGGAACGAAGGAACCCATTTGAGCCATGATACTCAACAAGGCGACTTGACGAAGATAGACTGATTTACCACTCATGTTAGTCCCCGTGATAACCTGAAAGCGTGATATATCTTGAATACAGCATACATCGTTAGGAACAAAGTTTGGAATGAGTGTCTCCAAGACCGGATGTCTGCTTGCTTTGATAGTAAGGGAGTGAGAGAATTCAGGACACACGTAGTTGTTCCTTACAGCATTGTAAGCAAGACATTGTAAAAAATCTAGTGTACCGAGAGCTTCAGCAACCATGAATAGGATTGGCAAGAATTCACTGATTTCTCGGGTAAGAGACTCGATAACTTCGTTACTGATCATCAAGATCTCATTAACGGAGTCATCCAAGCGAGCATTGCACTTCAAGATGTCAAGCGTTGAACATTCTAAATGATTCTTCTTTTCGACTAGATTGATGAAAACCCCTGGAAGATAATCAAGAGACTGGTGATCAAGGATTTTTATGAAGAAACCCCTTCGAGTATTGTATCCTTGTTCCAAGTTCAAATTGTGCTCTTCGGCTAAAGCCTCAATGATCTTCAGCACCTCATCAACAACAAGTTTGTAAACTTGACGGGATACATCAAGAAGTCCATTACTACCCGCTTTTACAGCATAGCACTGTTGATTTCTAAGCTCCAAGGATCCTGACTCCCAAATACAATCTTCATTTATAGACTCATCGATGAACTCTTGCACTTGTTTGAGGGCATCATGAGAGCAGATCTGTTGGATTTGTTGGAGTAAAGGAGAAGTACAGTTTTGAAGAATAGATGAAACCTTACCTGCGACACAAATTGCCTGTTTCACCAATATGATGTCATTGACCTTCTGACTGGATGCCCCAACAGCGGGCTCATCACGCAAGAGTAAGAGTAATGTGAAAAGCTTGTCAAGGTCCTGTGTGCCCTTAAGTTCATTTCTCAAACTTTGGAGGTAATCACTTTGGGAAGAAAGCTCTGAAATGGCGGCATATCTCTCTTGGATACTTGCTGGATCCGTAAGAGGTTGCAAAAGGTTCGTCTTGAGACACCGCTCCCCCATCTTGGTAAGAGTGGAGTTCAAGAACTTGAAGACAGAGAGACCATTCTTCTCTATGGAATTCATTACAAGATCCAACGAGCGTATAGTTGGAATATCAAGGTTCACAAAGTTATCCAAACGTTCATGCTTGACTCTCCAATGTGCGTACTGAACAGATGTATGTGTATGCGTGGAAATGTAGTGGAAGGCTCCCGCCAATGCAGAGAGTGCACTCACATCATCTTGAAGAACCTTGATGAGGTAGTTTAGATCACTTTTGAAAGAGATCCTCTTGAGATGTTCGAGGCCTGAATCAACAGAGAAGAGTTTCTTTGGTAATACTGTGACTTTGACTCCGGAATCAACGTTGGCCATCAAGATTGTATGGAGCTTGTTCTCCTTGGAAGAGAGCACAACCTCTGTTGGATCATGAACCGCCATCAAGTGGAAAGTACGGACATACGTTTGAGAGTCCCATATAGAAGTGAGTGAAATTTCACCAGTAGAGAAGTGAACAAAGCAGGCGCCAATCGGTGAGCCCATCTTGCCTGTATCATAGAGAGAGCACACGACGCGGTCTGAGAGCCGCCCAGTTGTTGGTGGGACCAGGGAGGCACTTGGGGCAGCTGATCTGCTTCGAGAAAGGGCGGTTCCTTTATTAGAGGTTCTGTTCGAAAATTCAAGTGTCGCCGTTCTCATATCTGGTTATTTGCGTTGGTGGGGAGTCTTGGGAGAGATTGTGTTAAGTGTAAGAAGGGTGTAGATTTCCGCCCTTATGGGAAAAACTTGACAATCTCTCACACAGAGCCATGGTTCACCAACGATTAAAAACATAGGGACTACTATATTTGATAAACCAAGACACGTCATTAATTAATTAACTATACACAAACTGAAGGGGGTGGTGATATTAGCGGCCCGTTGGGCGTATATTGGTGCGCAGAGATGAAGCCCAAGAAACCAAAGATAAACAAAAGGGAACAGATATGCAAATGCAGAGCGTGAAAAATGACAGAGGAATTAGAATTAGCTGAACGACTTCTTACCTGGTCTGACAGCCAAACTCTTTCTGTCAGCCTTTGTGAATGCCTTCTTATTTTCCATACCAACGTTGTCTTCCAAAGCGATGATGACCTTCTTGTCCGAACCAAAGATGAAATTGTCCGCAACAACGTCAGAACCATATTGCTTGATCTTGTATGGTTCAGCATCACCACGGAAGATGTTTCTCATGGACCAAGTAATAGCAAAAATACCAGTAGAAGTAATAATTGTCTGCTCCTTAACGTTGTTACCTGTGTTGAAATGGGCCGGTGAGAACTCAATATCTTTTCCAGTGTTTTCACGAATGGCACAAGCATGCTCTGGAGAGAGCTTCAAAATTCTGGTTTTTGGCATACCATCCTTACCAAATGATTTCAGGAAACCGAGAGATCCAGCATTCTTACCATCCTTGATCGTCATGTCTATCAACATCAAGTACTTCTTACAAGTAGCCAATAACCACTTACCATCCGCTGAGACATCAACACCGATGATAGCATCACCAAGAGCAGGGATAAGAGACTTAGCACGGATACCAAGTCTGTCATAAAGTCTGACATCACCCTTATTGGATCCAACAGCAATGTATCCATTCTCTGTAGTTCCCACTGCGCTGAAATCGTTCTTGGTAACATAAGACTTAGATTCGTTTTCAACAAGCTTATCACCACTCAATCTTGGATCAACCTTAAAGAGACCTTTGTCAGAAATACCCAAAAAGGTTTGCTCACCAGTCATTTGGTTGAATTTCTTTGATGGACCAAACTGAACGATAGAGAGATCGTCCTTCACCTTCCATTCGTCAACAATCTTTCCTTTCTCCAAGTCCATTCTGAACAAAGTATCTTTCTCCTGACCTTGCATAACAATAGCACGATCCTCAGTATGAAGCATAAGCTTCTCTGGGGTGAAGTCCTTTCCGCGTGCAGACAAGTTGATTGTAGTAGCAAACTTCAATTCCTCCTCCTCATGGTCAGCAGAGAAGACACCAATCCGGTTACCGTTACTGACGTAAGTACGGTCATTTTTGAAAGAGATTGTCAAGTTCTTGTTACGGCCCTTGAAGTTTTCAAGAGCTTTATCGTCTTCATCTTCGGAATCGGAGAAAGCTTCTTTGTGTAAACCAGTACGGATGTTGGAACCCTCATTTTCAGATTCATCTTCATCATCTTCTTCATCGTCGTCATCATCATCGTAGTAGTCAACCATTTCAGCATCCTCAACAGGCATATCGAAAGTTTCAAGGGCGTAACCCTTATCAGCCTCATCTACCTTATCCCACTTTAAGTGGTGACTGTGCTCGTAGTGAGCACGACCAAAAGCTGCCTTGAACAAGTTCAATCTGTCGACGGTATCAAACTTCAACAAGAAGGTAAAACCAGAGTCTCCAACCCAGTAGTTAAAGATGAATGAAACCACAGTAGGTTCAAATCTTTCCGCAAGGCGATCAGAAATAGGAGTACCCAACTGGAGGTCGGTACTGCATTTGACAGAGAGCCAATACTCCCACTTACCCAAGTCCCAAATACCAACAGTAGCTTCACCTTGAGGATGGAATTCACCAGAAATTGGGTCATACATGTGCAATTTAGCAGTGGTGGTGATAATTTCAGTACCGGCTGGTGTAGCAACGCTCTGCAAAAGCGCCTTCTTCCTCTCTTCGTCATCTTCGGCGTCTTCATACACAGAGGAGTCGTCATCTTCGTCATCTGCCTCCTCATACTTGGAAAGAGCTAAACTGTTAACACCCTTCACAAGCGAATCAGTCTCAGTCTCAATCTCTGGATCATAAATGAACTCCTCTAGTTGAGTCTTTGTGATTCCCGCAGATGATCTCTGATACTTTCTCTCAAAGCAACATGCGTAGATGGTGTTCATGAATTGTTCAACATCAGAGCTCTTGACGGTATCGTCAACAATGAATTCAAATTGTTCACCTTCATCTCCATCAATGTTGCTCCAGAGCACAGCTAGTGCACCGCCTCTGTCAATCTTGCCTACTTTGAGTTCCTTGTCAAGAAGGAACACTCTCTCATCTTTGGCATCGTCAAAGTCGTCTTCATCTTCATCATCACCCTTAAGCTGTTCCTCACCTTCAGCATATGCTCTCTGAATCACAAGGAGGTAGTTGTGTGGGGCAGATGTTTCACGCACGGAGGCGACAGCATCGGTGTAAAGACACTCCGTGGCAGACTTTGGTGAACCAGGGGCACGCTTCAGAAAAAGCTGACCAGATGGAATCATACTCAACTCACCCTTTTGAGAAGAACCCAGAATCTTCTTGAGGAAGTTCATAGTGCTTTCTTTTTTCAACGAGATCTAAACCAGGTCTTCGTTTGATAGCTGGAATGGAAATGTGGCAAGATCTGATCAAAGGGGAGGCGCGCACGTGATATTGATTCTTTTTGTACCGCTTTGGTCAAAAGATTCCACAAATTTGATTATGCACTTCCAGTGGAGTGATACAGCGTTGAATGGCTTTGTGAAGAAAGAAATAGGGTGGCCAAGTTTAACTTCCCCTTCTTTTCTACAAAACAAAACAACGCCACCGAAAACAGTAAATTCCGACCGCAGATACCGGAAGTCTGGAAATGGTATGCGCACTCCCATACATAAGTTTTTTTTTCAGTGTAGCCTCTGCATGTGGCAAAGAGAATATGTATTGGTGTTCTTTGTATTCACAACAGGGGAGACATTCACTGGATTTGACATTGTCATGTTCCTTGGAAGCCGGAACTTAAGGCTAGTTTCATCAGTGAGGCTATTTCCTGCTTTCAAGGCCTGTTATAGCCGAAATCTTTCCTCATCATCTTTTCTGATGCAACAATCATTCACATCTCCAAACATCACAGTGGAAGATGAGACCAAACCAAAGAAGAAAACACATGCTCCGAGAACGCTACAGTCTCTTGCTGAAGAGCTCGAAAGACAACCCAAGGAGAAGAAGACTTCTGTCACTCCAGAAGCTGCGAAAGTGAATAAGGCTAAACGTTCAGATCCAATTGAAGTCATCAATACTGGAACACATATTCCAGAGAACTGGAGAAAGATGAATCTTCCTGACTGGAAACGTCAGAAATATGCACTTGCAGAGAAATTTAAAGGTGATACATGGAATCCGAATAAGAAGTTATCCAGAGAATCCATGCAGAGTGTAAGGATCTTAAAGGCCAAATTGCCTGAGTTGACCACCAGTGAGCTCTCACAACACTTCGAAGTCTCTCCAGAAGCTATCAGAAGAATCCTGAAGTCGAAGTGGAGACCTAGAAATGACGAGGAAGAGGATAAAGTGGTGGACAGATGGCACAGAAGAAAAGCCAGAGTGAAAGAGTTCATGAACGGCAACAAGTCATCACTAAAAGGCCGTAAGGTTGTTTTGAACTCCGGCCCAGATTACATGTCTGCAAAGACAGTTTATGCCAATCCTAACACAAATAAGAAAGGAATCCAAGTAAAAGGTGTCAGAAAGAGACTATATAAATCTGACACAAAAGAGATCAGAAAGATGGAGTTCTGATCTCACTCCTGCACATACCCTCCACCATTTTGTTGCATCATCGCATTGATCACGATTTCTAATGACATTTACGACCTTCATTCGATCTTAATTTTTTGGACAATCTACAGCACACTGTTTAAGAGCTTTGTACATATATCATGATACACAAATGCTGTTTGATCGTTAATCATATGTAGAGGAACTAGGTTCAAACTTGACCAGTCAAGTAGAGACCCTTGATACTTCTGATTTCATTTCTAATCTCGACACCAGAGGACTTACCAGCCATAATCCTTTGTGAACCTTTAAATAACTGGGCATGTGAGTATGCATCGATTCGTCCTTGGAACTTCTTCACTTGGAAGTTCAATGGGTGGAGTTCATTAATGGTGCAGCAGTACTTGTTGTAGTGCTCAACGACATCAAAGAGCATCGAGAGTTTGGCCTTCACAGGGTTAACTTCTGGTTCTTGGCGGAGTGGTTCATCTTCGAAGTAAACGGATTTGTGAGCTGGCTTGCTTTCCTCTTCGTTTATTGTTTGGACGGCAGCATCCGAGTAAAGCTTGTTTCCCCTCTTAACGGCAACAGTAGGGAGTCTTTCATGTTGACCTCCCAGGAACTTCAAAAGGGATCTGCATTTCTGCAAAGTGAATTTGAGGAAATCTCCTCTTCTGTCATATTGGACTTCCAGTAGTGGCTGGATGACAAGAAGCAGAATCACATACACAAGTGATAGTCCTGTGCCTGATTTGTAGAGAAGTGATGTGACGAATTTAAGGGCTGGGGGCACTTGGACGCGCTGCCTTGTTGGAGGCACTTCATCTGGAAATCGTATCAGGTCTTCTGAATGAAGTGAGCTCATCTTTGAGTTTATCTTCTGATGTTCTTGGATTGTTGATGAAGCCGGTGGAAGAAGTGGTGACTGATAAAGAAACCTCGGCTTGTCGGCGGTTGGGGACTTTTGTGGAGCGCGACACCCGGACATCTCACTCTTCCAAGAAAACACGTAGCTCGTGCAATGATCTCTTCACTATGATGAGGGAAGACGTTATCGCAGTTTTACAAGAGAACGTTGATCGATAATTCTAAAGGAGAAATCTGAAGAATACTCATCCATAATGATCACAGATTCCCAGCTTAACACAATTGCCATCGGTTTTGGTCTTGTTACAATGTCCCTCATTGTGATCTACCACACCATCGACTCTACCGCCAAAAAGCTTAAGAAGGAGTAAATCGCCTGTCACATATACCTCAGACTCACATATAGATTATCATACAATTCAATCACCTTTATGCATCATCAGTTGACACGGTCATTGTGTCATTTGCCCATCATCACCTTATGCTCAGCAGCCCGGGGCAGCTGAGGCGCGCCACTACCCAATCTTCACTACCCTCCTTCGCACAACTACGTAACTGCTCAGCACAAACGCCTGTTGTCTCTCTAGTTCTTTGCCATTTCAATGCACAAGCTCATGTTTTGTTTTAATAAAGTTTCAGCGGACTTGTAGACGCTTTTGACCGAAAGCCGCCCAGAAAGGCGCGTTTCTGGTAACAGCCCGCGGATGCTACTGGTTGACTCAGGTGCGCACCCTCAAACACCTCTCTTGACTCTTGACTCCATAAATCTCCGTTTTTCACCAGCGTCTGCTAAAAACACGATCATCCCTTTCTCTTCACTAATACGAGTACCATCGAAGCCACAACCGCCACACCAAGGGTAAAAAGGGAGAGCTCTGTTCACTGACGTGAGGCCCATCACCCGTTGACACATCCCGCCATGGCATCTCATCACCACAAGCCGAAACCGGCCACTCAAGGGATACCTGTACCGGCACAAGTACTCTCAGACACTTCACTCCAGTATCATGGCTCACAGAATCTCAGTAGAGGATTCTCCTCTTCAAACTTTAGAAAGGAGATGAACCTTCTAAAGCGCTCCTTCAAGATCACATCATCTGACTCCCTCAAGCAGAACCCACGTACATCCATGTCACAACTTAAGCTCAAGGAGCTTGCGGAGTCACAACCACAGGAAGTCTTGGAGAGATTTGACATGGAAGAGCTCAGAGATGGATTCTTTGATCCGATCTATACCAAACCGGTGATAGTAGGGGACTCTTGCCCTAAAATCACCGCAGATAAGGACGAGGCTAATCCCCGGAGTCTTCAATCCTATCTTAACTGGCATATTTTCGTACAATTATGTTCATCTTACATCAAGAACTGGAACCTTATCACAAAATTCACACTTGCATATATCATCGCTGTTGTTCTATGTCTCGTTGACAAATCTGGAGACTGGTTCGGCAATCACAGGGTTTGGCTACCCATCTCTGTTCTCATCAATCATCCTGTGCACAACATCGGCACACAAACAGAGATTACATTAGCATCCATACTAGGATTGGCACTTGGGTTGGGATGGAGTTCATTAGCGTTGTTTATATCCACTGCTACACAACCAACAAGGAACCATCAAGGCGGTATTCTTGCCGGTTCATTATTTATCGGTCTCTTCTTCATGGGTTGGTTTAGGGCCTACTTCATCAGATTCTACTATATGCTCTTGACAGCAGGTCTTGTGTTGATCTATATGTCTACAAATTTGAAGCTTGATGATGCACGTGTGAATTGGAAGAATGCCTGGGATTTTGCAATTCCCTACCTTTTTGGACTTCTGGTATCACATGTTGTTTCCTTGGTATACATCCCCTATCTTGGCAGAGAGAAGATGATTGCTTCAATCATGAACAGTATTGGGAGTATCAAGACTCTTCTCACAACAATATCTGAGTTTGAAAGGGCGGCTGATTCAGAAGTGATTGTAAAATCACAGAAGGATATGATCTCCAGCATTTTGATCCTTTCGGAGAACTTTAGAGAATTCCTTAGTGGTGCAAAGTTCTCATTGTATGATGACGAAGACCTTAAAAGTATCCGAAATGAAATCAACTCTATTGCATCCCCATTACGTGTGATTCCAACTCCATTGAACATCTACTTTGATAAGACACAGCCATCAGATACTCCACCAGAGGGCTCTACTCAGGTCTCATCAGGATTCGGAACGCCGGTACCAAAGGCACAACTTCCAAATTCCTTATCTACACATCCAGGATTTGGAATCCAGTCGGATATGATTTACGTTTCCCTCATGAATGATGCATTTAGCCCAACGCTTTTCAAACTGATTGCCCAGATGGTTGACCAGCTCACACAGATCGAGCTCACATTCACCACGATGTCTCGACTTCCAGGACAATCAAAACTGAGTAAACCAGAATTGCTCCAAGCTTTGACAGACAAGAAGCAACTCCTGAAGAAAAGAGTTTACGACCTAGATGTTGCATACAGAAAATTCACCAAGACGGAATATTTCTGCAGAGATTTACTCAACCAGGAGAGTGTCATCAACATCTTCCTCGTCCTGAGATACACAAGACAGGCAGCAGTAATGCTCTTTGCACTTACAGACAAAGTGATTTCGTCGTCTGAGAAAGTTAGTCGCTGGAAGTTCTACCTGCCAAACTATCCATTCCACCGTGGACTCCGTCGTCTTCCGGAACAATGTCTCAGGGACCAAGGTGCTGACAGTGTTTTCCATTACTTTGAAACTAAATTGGATGTTGTCGATGCTTTCGAAAGGATATACAACCTCAACACTTCGAGAAAGAAAGATAAACACCATGCAGTGGAGAATTCGAAGATTGTTCGTGCAATTGACCACAAGGACTTCAACTTCCATTCTACCAAGAACCCATTGAGATTTAAGTTATGGACATTGGCAAGCGCATTGAATGACACAGAGACTAAATACGCTTTCAAAGTATCATGTGTTGTGCTGTTCTTATCGTTGCCTGCGTGGTTGGAAGAGTCTTGGGAGTGGTATTGGAAGTACAACTGTTACTGGTGCCCAATCTTGGTGTTCTTCTTCTTATCACCAAAGAACTCAAGTAATTGGGATAACGTCATAACGAGAATCATGTGCTGGATTGTTGGTTGCTTCTGGGGATGGGCTGCAAATGCAGCTTATCATAAGAACCATGTCGTGATTGGTGTTTTTGCTGGGCTGTTGTGTGCTGTTTTTTCTTATGGTTTCCTGGTATTGAAACATCCAAGATCATCACTGATCGGTTTGCTTGGCTTCACAGTTGTTTCCTTCACAACAATGACAAATTCAGAGAACAACAGTGACTCCATCTTTAAGCATGCTTGGACAGTTTCTCTTGCCATTTTGGTCAGTATTGTTGCATCTGTCTTTACAAACTGGCTCATTTGGCCATTCGTTGCTAAGAAGGAGCTATACGGAGCATGTGCATCTCTTTTACAACATATTGGACAATCCTACCAGAGTGTTAGTGAGAGATACCTATACAGAGATGAGAATGATGACCCAACTGATTTAACACTTGAGCTTGCCAATATCAGAGAAGTCAGAATGTCCCAAAGTGTTAGGGCCGTGAAGTTACTCTTGGACAAGTCTAAGAAAGAGCACAAAACTGGAGCATTCAAGCCCGATCTCTTTGAGAAGTTATTGGATTCATGTGATTTGATGCTTGAGAAGATTATTGAAGCTAGAATGTCTGGTGTCTACTTCAAGGTATGGGAGCAAGATAAGGACGTTGAGACAACACAAGCACTTTTATCCTTCCGTCGTGATAGTGTTGCTACAGTTATTTACTTGCTATACCTTGTTTCAAACGCATTCATGTCACACAATGAGCTTCCAAAGTACTTGCCATCGGCCATTGGAATCAGATTGAAGATGTATGAGATTATCGGACAGTTGGAGGCACAGCGTGAGAACAGATCAGAGACAGTTACAGAACAATTGAGCGAGCGACTATCTCGTATTGAATCTGATGGATCGGGAGTAAAAGATGGAAAGTCGTATGAGAAGTCACACTGGACTGAGGTTCATGGTATGGCTTTCGCTCGTGCCTTCACAGCCATCACAGAGGAGTTGGAGAACATTGTGCACTTATCCAAAGAGATTTTGGGAGAGGAGGCACTATTTGATTGATTGTTGATTGTTGAGTTTCTATTTCGGTGTAACGGAATTTTGATAGACTATAATAGAGTGTTTCTGGGACGGTGTTCCTGATAGCGCCTGTTTACTCGTAGTGCAGAGCTTGTTGTTCGCAGCTGCATGGACTCGCATGTTGAGCGATGCCCTACTCCAACTTTATCCAACTATCGCCACCTTTGCACAGAATACAACACATTTATCATCCTTTGGACTAACACAGAGATACAATGCAGAATATTCAACAATTTTCAGAAGCAGCAGCGTTTAAAGTCTTCAAGGAGCCCACGCTTGCCACGTTCGTTGCCGCCCAGCTCCAGAAGAGCGAGTGCCCGATCCTCTACATGGCACCTTCAGCCGCCCAGGGAAACAGACAAGTTGAACAACCTCTTCAAGCGGATATCAGAATAATCACTAATATAACAAGAACATATGAATGGCTATCGATGTATGGACCCAATGCCTTTGAACAGCTTACTGGAGCGGATGCCGAGCAGATCAAAGGAGGGCTTCTTGTGCTGCTAACGCGGGTTGGGGCCATGACAGGAGATATACAACTCAGGATCAAAGGGGATGCAGATACAGTGTATTATGTAAGGACATTACAACCACAACATTATATATCAACGTGTTACTAACGATTACACTGAAGACAGTTTTGATGTTCGTGAACAAGTCCAACCTGGAGCACCCATGCAAGTTGACAATGCTTGTTGACAGATACACCGCCTCTATCATGCCTCTGAAAAGCAAGGGAACTGTCATCAGAGTGAGCAATAAACCCTATTCATTAGTTCCCGGGTACTTGGTTACTGTCACCAGTGACACTGTGGAGGAGTTACTGGGCATATCTGGGGGCCTTGCTTTGATATCAAAGCTACCAAGACACACCAAAGATGTACTGAGATTCAATTCCCCACACTGGGTATCAGAGCCAACTGAAATATCAGAGATTCCATTACCCCAAGTCACCGAAGAAGAATTGCTCAAAGGATCAACGAGAAGGGAGAATACATCCCACCAAGCTGCAACATCCAATGCCATTCAGCGCCTGGAAATGAAATGCAAGGTCATAAAATTGACACGGGAGGAGGTCACACACTTAATTGGAAAGAAAGGTGCTAAAATCAAGAGCTTAAGACAGAAAACAAGAGCCAACATCAAGGTTGTACCAATTCAGGAACCTGATACTGCCTTAGTCTTCCCACAACCTCGCAGCCTGAGATCCATTCAGTATATTCGTATGACAGGAACAGAAGATCAGTTGCGAGCAGCAATGAAAGCTATCGAAGACGACATCTACCAGTTCCGTGTAGATGGTGTGGGAGCGTATTGGTAATGAAGAAGATATGTTCAAGTGAAGAGAAGTGAAGACATCCACGCTGATAGCAGGGTAATTAGGACCGAAATTTACGCAAGGTTTACTATGACGTAAAGCGTAGATTTCAGCACGGACGGGGAACCCCCTTAACTACGGGATCATTCCAAATACGGAGTTAATGAGTTTCTTTTCCGCGATGCCCAAAAATTTTTCAGGCGCGCGCGCAGGCAAAAGTGAAAATTTTATGCAAAAGTTTTCTCTTCTCCCTTCAAGTTAAGAGGTTCAACCATCCACATTTGCACATTTCACAATGGCTGACGGTGTTTTCCCAGGTGCTATTGGTATCGATCTCGGTACCACCTACTCGTGTGTTGCTACTTTCGACTCCGCTGTCGAGATTATTGCTAACGAGCAAGGTAACCGTGTTACTCCATCTTTCGTCGCTTTCACTGCTGAGGAGAGATTGATCGGTGACGCTGCTAAGAACCAGGCTGCTCTTAACCCAAAGAACACTGTCTTCGATGCTAAGCGTTTGATTGGTCGTCGTTTCGACGAGGAGTCCGTCCAGAAGGACATCAAGACCTGGCCATTCAAGGTCATCGAGAAGGACGAGGCCCCATTCATTGAGGTTGAGTACCTCGAGGAGACCAAGACTTTCTCCCCACAGGAAATCTCTTCTATGGTTTTGACCAAGATGAAGGAGATTGCTGAGGCTAAGATCGGTCAGACCGTTGAGAAGGCTGTTATCACCGTTCCAGCTTACTTCAACGACGCCCAGAGACAGGCCACCAAGGATGCTGGTGCCATTGCTGGTTTGAACGTTCTCCGTATCATCAACGAGCCAACTGCCGCTGCCATTGCTTACGGTCTTGGTGCTGGTAAGTCCGAGAAGGAGAGACACGTTCTTATCTTCGATTTGGGTGGTGGTACTTTCGATGTTTCCCTCCTCCACTTGGCTGGTGGTGTCTTCACTGTTAAGGCTACTGCTGGTGACACTCACTTGGGTGGTCAGGATTTCGACACCAACTTGTTGGAGTTCTTCAAGGCTGACTTCCAGAAGAAGACCGGTCACGACATCTCCAGCGACGCCAGAGCTCTCAGAAGATTGAGAACTGCTGCTGAGAGAGCTAAGAGAACTTTGTCCTCTGTCGCTACTACTACCGTTGAGGTCGACTCCTTGTTCGAGGGTGAGGACTTCTCCGCTAACCTCACCAGAGCCAGATTCGAGGCTATCAACGACGCTTTGTTCAAGTCTACCTTGGAGCCAGTTGAGCAGGTCTTGAAGGACGCTAAGATCGCCAAGTCCCAGATTGACGAGGTTGTCTTGGTCGGTGGTTCTACCAGAATTCCAAAGGTCCAGAAGTTGCTTTCTGACTTCTTCGACGGTAAGCAGCTCGAGAAGTCCATCAACCCAGATGAGGCTGTTGCTTACGGTGCTGCCGTTCAGGGTGCTATCTTGACTGGTCAGTCCACTTCTGACGACACCAAGGACTTGTTGCTTTTGGATGTCACCCCATTGTCTTTGGGTGTTGCCATGCAGGGTAACGTCTTTGCTCCAGTTGTTCCAAGAAACACCACTGTTCCAACCATCAAGAGAAGAACTTTCACCACTGTTGCTGACCACCAGACCACCGTTCAGTTCCCAGTCTACCAGGGTGAGAGAGTCAACTGTGCTGAGAACACCTTGTTGGGTGAGTTCGACTTGAAGAACATCCCACCAATGCCAGCTGGTGAGCCAGTCCTTGAGGCTATCTTCGAGGTTGACGCCAACGGTATCTTGAAGGTCACCGCTGTCGAGAAGTCCACTGGTAAGTCCGCTAACATCACCATCTCTAACGCTGTCGGTAGATTGTCTACTGCTGAGATTGAGAAGGCTATTGAGGACGCTGAGAAGTTCAAGTCCTCCGATGACGCTTTCTCCAAGAGACACGAGGCTAAGCAGAGATTGGAGTCTTACGTTGCTTCTATCGAGTCCACTGTCACTGACCCAGTTCTTTCCTCTAAGCTTAAGAGAGGTTCTAAGGACAAGATCGAGGCTGCTCTTTCTGACGCTCTTGCTGCTTTGGAGATTGAGGATGCTTCTGCTGACGACTACAGAAAGGCCGAGGTTGGTCTTAAGAGAGTTGTCACCAAGGCCATGGCTACTCGTTAATTTGCATGACTCGCTGTTGTTTGGTTAGGTTCTGTACAAAAAATGAAAAATATGTTTGATATCAGTTACATGTAGTAAAGATCCCCCATGGAAGTATACCTGATTGGCGGTGCATAGTATCTGGAAGCGTGAGCAGATGATGTGATATCGCGTGCTACTGTGTAACGAACGCTTGAGCTGACCGGCTAAATCATGAGGCCGCACCATTGGAGGCCCCTAGATCTCCACTAGAGACCCTGGGAGCAGTCCAAAAAAGCAGACCATTTCTACAGTCCTACTCTAAATCCAATCCCTCAGTAAAACCCTAGTTTTTCAGTAGTTGATGAGCCGTAAAATGTGATGATCCGTTTCCTATACGACAGCCGGTTGGTGATGTCTGACACACCCGGACACCACTTTAACTCAGTGCGAAAAATTTCCCAATGAGCTCTCAAAGAAGCTCATCGCTTGAACTTTTCTTAATCTCCGTAGATCTACCGCAGTTTATTCCCTTCGACTACCTTCACAATGAAACTTGACACTTCACATATGCGATACCTCACACCTGATGACTTTCGAGTTCTGACGGCTGTTGAGATGGGCTCACGTAATCATGAGCTTGTTCCAACTACACTTATACATCAAATCGGAGGTCTCCGTTCCCAATCTGGTACCAACAGATGTATTTCAGATCTAGCCAAGCTCAAATTGATCCAGAGATTGAGAAATGCAAAGTATGATGGATACAGACTCAGTCATACTGGTTTTGATTACCTTGCTATCAAATCGATGCTCAACAGAAAGACGATCTACTCCTTGGGTACCACCATTGGTGTTGGTAAGGAGTCTGATATTTATTCTGTTTCAGATGCTGCAGGACGTAAGAAAGTTTTGAAGATTCACCGTCTTGGTCGTACATCGTTCAGAACAGTCAAGAACAACAGAGATTACTTGAGAAACAGATCAAGTGGTTCATGGATGTACTTGTCCCGTCTTGCTGCAAATAAGGAGTACCAGTTCATGAGCACACTCTACGTTAATGGGTTCAGTGTCCCAGAACCATTCGACTACAGCCGTCACTGTGTGCTGATGCAGTATATTGATGGATTCCCAATGAGAGCATTGAGAAAGCATGCCGATAAGAAGAAGTTGTATTCTGATTTGATGAAGTTCATTGTCAAGTTGGCCAACAATGGTCTGATCCATTGTGATTTCAACGAGTTTAACATTATCATTGTGAATGAGGAGGCCAGAGGCACATACAGAGATGATTTTATTGTCATCGATTTCCCACAGTGTATTTCCATTGAGCACGTGGATGCCGAGTTTTACTTCAAGAGAGATGTGGAATGTATTAGAAGATTCTTCAGAAAGAAATTGAACTACGAGCCTGTTGCTGAGAGTGGAATGCTAGATACTGATGGGTATGGAGAAGGATACAAGTACATGTATCCGGAGTTCAAGAGAGATGTTGAGAGAATTGCCGAGTTGGACGTTGCCGTTGAGGCTTCGGGATACAGCAAGAAGAAGAAAGGCGACAGAGATTTGGAAGATGCTGTTGCCTCTATGAGAGCTGGTGTGGACGATGATGAGGAAACTGCCAAGAGTGGTGAAGAGGAAGACGAGGACGAGGAAGAAGGGTACAGTGATTACGATGAGGACGAAGAGGAGGATGACAGCGAAGACGACAGCGAGGAAGAGGAAGAGGAGGACGAAGAGAATGAGAGAATCATCCAAGCTCTCCAAGAAGGTGTTAAAGAACTCAAGATGGATAAACTGGGTAATTACATTCTAGATGACGTCGAAGAGTGATCGGTTACACTCAGAGTTAATGCACGACTTGCTACACAAGACAGATGTCTCAAATATTCGTAAGGTATAAACTTTCATTTCGTATAACATTCACTTAAAGCAGAAAAACGTCAAAACAAAGATATCAGAGTGAAAAAGGTGTCAGCTTCAAGTCGATTGAGTTTACCATCTGCCACCTGGGCCACCTGGACCGCCCTGGCCACCTGGACCACCGAAGCCACCTGGACCACCCTGCTGACCACCTGGACCACCGAAGCCACCTGGGCCACCATGATGACCACCTGGACCACCGAAGCCACCTGGACCACCGAAGCCACCCTGCTGACCACCTGGACCACCTGGACCACCTGGACCACCGAAGCCTCTACCTGGACCCTGGTTCTGCTGACGGCCCTTGTACTCGTCGTACTTCTCATCAACCTTGTGGGCAGCAACACCACCAGCAAGAGCACCACCAATGGCACCGAGAGTGGAGTGCTTACCAGACAACTTAGAACCGGCGTAACCACCGACGGCGGCACCAGCGATATCAGTGAAGAGACCTCTCTCACCGTTAGCGGACTGCTCACCAGACTGCTGTGGAGCCTGGTACTGCTGACCGTTGTCGTTAGAAGAATAGTAATCGTTAGCAGACATTTTTGATTGTTTTGTAGATGGAGAAGAAGAACAATTGAACACACGGTGGCAAAAGACGGGGGGTGGGAACACGAGATATTTATACTCCCGTCACTGGCCCCCGCGATTCAGAGGTGAAACGAGGGGGCTCAGGCTGTGTAGTGCGTGGCCATTGCGCGCCACACAGCCCAGAGGGCGATGTTTAGTGTGACGGGAAATCGGTGTCTCTGCGTAGCCCTGAAACAGTACAATGCATACAGACCACTCAGAGAGGCCAATTGAGCACCACAGGAGACTAATTGGAGGTTATTTGAATTCAAAATACCCGGGCACACCCCCCTCCACATGCGCGACTTTGCCCAAATTACGCGTTTCACCTGTAATAAGTGTTGTGCGTACCAGGAACGGGGGAGGCGTGTATTTGGTCGCACTGTATGTACGTTTTAGGGGTGTAGGTGGCCAATTGTCTCACATTTGGGAAATGAAACCCGTGTTGCTTGTATGCAAGTTTGAGTGAGCCTATTTCTGGCCCACCGTGCGCTGTAGTAAGGTTCCTGCTTTGTGTTGGTTTGCCGCAATGCCGGTTCACCGGTTTACATCAAGGGAACGTTACGAAAGACTGCGGCGTTACAGATCAAATCTGGATCACGCGTATTGTCTCCAGTACAGCCTCTCTAGGAGTTTGATCTGACGCAACCTTAAAGTCAATTCAGTTAAAAATAGTTCTTTGTCTTTAGTCATTGTCGTACCTAAAAGCACTGCCACTGTCCGGCTTCATCGGCGTTTGTGGGGATTACCGAGCCGCCGCGGTGCCGGGTGGCAGATCCCATAGTGACTGTGGAACTTGGGGTTCGTCATATGCGTTCCTGAATTCCAGATCCCGCGAGATCGCATCTTGATCCCCGGGATGCCTAAAGAGTTTAGCAACAATGATAGTGTATATTGTACAGGCATGAATACATAGTTCCATTTTCATTCATCATCCAAATCGACTTCTTCGTCCTCGCCAATATCTATGCTTCCTTCCTCATCGTCCTCTGATCCTTCTTCCTCGCCACTTTCGTCTTCATCATCATCGCTTTCTTCTCCATCATCACTCTCATCGGTTCCTTCTTCACCACTAACATCTGAAGTATCATCACGTCCACCTTTAGCAACATAATCGTCATCGTCCTCTTCACTATCATCTTCTGCTGCAGGTTCCTCAACCAGCTGTGATGTTGCCTCTTCCAACGCACCTTCAGACTCTTGGTTCTTCTTCGTAGGTTTGGCCTTGAGCTCATCACTCATAGACATATCATTAACCTCCTTATTCTTGACATATCCATCAATCTGTGCAAAGTCCTGCTGGTCAATCATACTGAACTCAAGCTTCTCACCAGACTTCAACACAAGGGTCACGTTGAACGTGATACGAGTGATTGAAGAATAGGAAATAGAGTCAATCTCGGAGGCATGGAATAAAAGAATAGGCTTCTTGAATCCAAATAGGATGTGTGTTGGGAGGAAATAGAGGTATCCTTCTTTAGTACCTCTATGTGCCTGAACATGGAAAGATGGGGTGAATGTGTTTGAGACTTTCATCTGCGCAAGCGCAGACATGCGAATGAGATATTGTACAAGGTCATCGGTAGGTTTAAGCTTACCATCGCTTTGTAACTGCTTTGATACATTGTCAACATTGATTGTAGCGACAATTGGTTCATTAGTGGCGTTTGATCCTTGACGGTAAAAGATTACGAAATAGAGCTGGTTCTTCTTCTCAGGGACTGGGAGGAAGGTGGAAAATGTAACATTTGCGGCTGTAAGATCCTCAATAACGAGTTCTGGCTTGTCTTCTAGAGTTTTGGCAAGTGAGATGAGAGGCTTCTTGGTTGTTGGTGAGATTAAAAGGAATAATGAGAGTTTCTTACGCACTGGGGAGGCGACTGATAGGTCACGGAGTTGTAATAGGAGAGTGTCAGTTGTGACACTGGTGACGGAATCAGAAGGTGTTTCTGGGAGTTTACGCCTTTTGTTGTCTGTCAAATGAGTATACAATTCTTGGAACACCTTGAACGCGCCATCGTTCTCCTCTGGGGATTGTGTGTTAGTAAAGAAAAAAAGCGGGTGGCTGGGGGGCCAGTACGAGGTTGATAGAGTTGCCATAGACAAAGCAAAAAAACGTACCAGAGATGCGAATGATGTCCTGTTTCAACGGCTCTGGAAGATCATCCACAAACGACTTCATATCTTTGACGGGGGTGCTGATGGATGTGTTGCTGTTGGAGAGCCTATGTTGTGTGTGTATGGATGGAGTTTGCTTGTTCTTGTTTCGCGCACGTTCTTGTTTCGCGCGTGTGGGAGGCCTCGTTAAGACGGGGATAGGCTCAGGGTTTCTGGTCAGGTCCTGTATCGGTGCTCTTGGCTATCTCAGGTTGGTACAGCGGGGAAGATATTAACATATTAACCTGGTATGTGCCCCCCTGTTGCCCAGCCCCTAAAGCTCTTTGTGCTGATAAGCTCACCTATCAAAACGCTCTCTGTGGGGGGCTAATCAGCCGATGACGTCAAAGGAGGGAACCTCGGAGAGCGCAGAATCGCAGATCTTGGACGGAACAGCAAATGACAAGACCACGGGGGCCAACACCCGCATATCAGCGCCCCCTATGACCCTGACGATTCAGATCCCGTCACAATTCCAGGCCCTGGAGTACACCCCCCGCCCAGGCCAATCAGAGCGTGGCTGGTGTGGCGAGTGCCTGGGCGTGCGCGGCCAAGTGGAGATCCCGAGCACTGAAAAAAAGTTGGACGATTGGGTATTTGACTCAGTCACACCCCCAGACTTTTTTTTTTCTTCACACTCTCTTTCAAACCTTTCCACCCACTCCGCCAAACGGACCCAAGAGTGCCTGATTACAAGATGCAGCTCTCAAAGTACTTCACCATGTTCCAGCGGCACGAGACCCGCCCAACGCCCGAGGCTATTTACAACAAGCGTATCTATTGGGCTGCCCTGTTGGCTTCCTGGGTCGCTGTCATCATTGGTTATGACGCGGGCTTCATCGGTGGTGCGGTCGAACTTACTTCCTTCAAGGCGGAATTCGGTCTTGATAAGATGTCCTCGAGTGAGCGTTCAACCACTACAGAGACCATCATCTCTCTGTTCCAAGCGGGCGCTTTCTTCGGCGCACTCTTGACTTATCCACTCGCCTCATACTTTGGAAGAAAAATGTCCCTTGTCTTCGCCACTGCCATGCTCCTCATTGGATCAGGTATTCAGCTTGCAGCAAACAGCAAGACTGGTCTTGGCCCATTGAATGCTGGCCGTGTTCTCACTGGTTTGGGTATTGGAGCTGTTTCAAATGTGGCTCCAATGTATGCTGCAGAAATTTCTCCACCAAGTATTAGAGGTCAGCTGATTGGATTCTACGAAATTGCATGGCAAGTTGGTGGTACTATTGGTTTCTGGATTAACTATGCTACTTCTGTGCATTTCGCTGATGATGATGCTAAGCAGTGGATGATTCCTGTCGCCTTGCAATTGATTCCTCCAGGTATCCTCGCTTTCGGGCTTTGGTCTTTGCCAGAATCTCCACGTTGGTTGATGAGTGTTAACAAGAGAGAACAATGTATTAAGAACTTGTGCTTCTTGAGAAACCTTCCAGAAGATGACGAGTACCTTCAGTACGAACTCGCAGTTATGGAGGATGAAATGCTTACAAAGGCTGAAGAAGTTGGAACTGGTATAATGGATCCATTCAAGACTATCATCAGCAGCCGTCAACTTCTCAAGAGACTTGTGTTGTCGACATCTTCTTTCATTATTCAAAATACTGTTGCTGTCAACGCCGTCAACTACTACTCTCCAAAGATCTTCCAAGCAATGGGTATTTCATCTACAAAATCTTCTCTTCTTTCTACAGGTGTCTTTGGTATCCTTAAGGGTGTGTGTTGTCTGATCTGGTCCATGTGCATTGTTGATCGTTACGGTCGTCGTCCATCTTGTATTGCTGGTCTTATCGTGTGTTCCGTGTGTTTCTGGTACATTGGTGCATACGTCAAGATTGCCAACCCAACTTCTGCTGAGAGTACTGGTTTGGGCGCGGGCGGTAAGGCTGCTTTGGCTTTGTTCTATATCTGGACTATTTCTTATGCATTCTCCTGGTCTGGTACTCCTTGGGTCTGGAACTCTGAGGCTTTCTCATCTACAATCAGATCAGCAACTGCTTCCGTTAATGCCTCTTCCAACTGGTTCTGGGCATTCATCATGGCTCGTTTCTCTTCTCAGATGATTTCAAAAATGGGCTACGGTGTCTTCTTCTTCTTTGCAGGATGCATGAACGTTTCTTTGGTCTTCTTTTACTTGTTCTACCCAGAAACCAAGAACATCCCAATCGAGTACATTGACGACTTGTTCGAGTACAAGGCATGGAAGGCACACTCCTACGTCATGGACAAGATTGCAAGAGAACAGAGTAGAGCAAACTCTGTCAACTTGCCTCTTACAACAATGGACAGTGGATCTCCTTCTGCAGAGGGCACAAAGTCTGGTTTGGAGCTCAACGTTATCGAAACGGACGATGGTAAGAAGGTTTGACCACCTTTTTATGGACTGTTAACAACTCTCCTCCCTTTTTTGGCATGAATTATTTACGTTTGATGTTTTCTATATTGTATTTACCATCTGCTTGTTGTTCACCCATGTTATGAGCTACGTTGCATTTATTTAGACAAAGAATTGTAGAGAGGTAGTATGCACGTGCTGGGGTTCTGCCCTCTCGCGGTACTTCTCAGCCGTCCTACAATGGGGCACCAGCGGGACGGCATGTGACAGTTTTGGACTGAATTTTGAACTGGTTGTGTACCTTTCCATCCGCCACTCGGTATCAACGCAAGTAGAAATTGACAAAACACCTCTGAAGATAACACCAAATCCACTTACAGACTATTCCTATCTCCATATTCAGTATACCGCCCCGTCTAAATCGCCCAGAGACACACACAGCAGCCGCCCCCGCAGAAGAGATGAGCAACGAACAAGCCCTGGAAGATGGGGCCACACCAAACAGTGAGAACCTTTCCTCTGTTAACACGCCCAAACTTCGCTCTTATTCATCCTCATCTATTTCCACAACTCCATCGAGTTCTCCGCTGTTTTACGCTTCTGGTTACAATGGAGGCTCCATCGATTATCTCCCAACGGAGCGGATCACGCTCTTGGACTTGTTGGATCCGATGTCAACATTTCAGAATACAACAGTCCAACTATCTAAGAAGTACAATCAAGTGAAGGAAAAGTCTCTCACTCTTAAGGAGAAATCCATTAACAGAATTCAAAGACTTAGGGATGATGCCTCAACTGAGCAAGTGAAGAAGAAACTCATCGAACGTGTCCAAAAGTTGGATCATCGTTTAAGCAAATTGTTCAGTGCCTCATCCACAGAAAAAGTGTTCTATGCTTTTGCATTATACACTGTTTTTGCTGGAGGATACATAATGGGTCATTACCCAGAGTACTTCCATATCTTTTACTCCTCACTTGCTGCCATCCTCATGCCTATCAGATTCTACACATACTTCAAGAAGACATGGCAGTACTTCCTAGCTGACTTGTGTTACTACGTTAACCTTCTCTTGATGTGCTTTCTTTGGATCGCACCAGAGTCTTCACATCTTTATATTGTGTGCTTTGCCTTCACACATGGTACACTTGCATGGGCTGTCATCACCTGGAGAAACTCTCTTGTTCTACATTCAATTGACAAGTACACATCTTCATTCATCCACGTTCTGCCACCAGCGGTAATGTTTGTCATTACTCATCTTCTTCCACATGAGTACAAATTGGAGAGATTCCCAGGTGCTGCCAAAGTGACCAGTTGGAACTTCGTCTCCGGTGTTCTTTGGACCTCTTTGTATTACTTGGTCTGGCAATCTCTCTACCACTACTTCATCACTCTCAAACGTGCGGAGAAGATCAAAGCTGGCCGTGCTACGTCATTTGAACATCTTCGTCGTGCCTTTGCCAAAGCGTGGCTCGGCAGATTTGTCAATAATCTCCCTGGTCCTTTCCCAGTGGTTGCGTTTACTTTCATCCAATACGGCTATCAGCTCCTCACAATGTCCATCTGTCCCGTCTGGTTTGCATACAAATGGGCTGGTGCACTATTCATGACGTTTATCTTCATGGTTGCCAGTTACAACGGAGCTACGTATTACGTGGACTATTACGGCAAGAGATTGGAGAAGGAAGTACAGAGATTGCAGAGGGAAATCGAGGATATGCAGAGCAGCGGCGACTGGTTTGAAGATAGCTCTGATAACTTGGTGGCATTGAATGAGAAGGAGAAAGGCAGAAGTGTGGAGAGTGTGATGATGGGAAGAAACAAGTCTAATGAGAGCAATGCGTCGGAGAAGAAGACTCAATGAGCTATGCACAAATGAATTCTATGGAGTTTTAGTTGATTTTATACAGGTGACACGGCTCTATACGTCACCGGAAACCTTAATACCAAGCGCGTTTTGTGACAACTCCTTGGAGATACAGCTAGATTGCGCAGTTGCTAGGAATTGGAGAGATTCCAGGGGCAAAAAAGGGTGGCAGAGTGACGGGGGGTGGGCAGATGAAAAAGATAAGGTGGGTCTCGGATCACAATGGCAGAACATCCCAGAACCACGGTCCACTCCTTCCAGAATGCACCAACACACCCAATAGAGACATCTGATCCAGGGGACTCCAGCGATCTGTTTACACTTGAAAAAGAAATTCCTACGCGTTTTTAGTGTCTGGAGAATGCGTTTGCGTATCTGCCACCCTGAATTTCTTTTGCGCTTCGGCCTTGTCGTGCGTTTGACACCCAGATTGCGCCATCGCGTTCGGACACCTCGTTTTATATAAAGGGCTGTACGCGTCGCTGCAAATTTGCCACTGGGTCCTTTCACTAGTCTTCATAGTCTCTGAAAGACATACACTCACACATATACCTCACACACTTCAAAATGTTCGCCGTTGTCAAGTCCACCGCCTTCAGAGCTGTGAAGCCACTCTCCATGCCATCCACCAGAGCCTTCTCCCTTGTGGTGAAGCGCAACGAAAGAGATTGTGACTGCACTTGCAACAGAAAGTTCATTGCCCCAGTCATGCTCAAAAAGGGCGATGAGTGTGGTTCTACTGACTGCTCTTGCAACTAATTATAATGCTTTGCTTGCATCACTATACACAACTTTTTTTCTTGGTGCAGCGCATATATCTATTCATGATGTTCACATGTTTGGGAAATTACACGTCTTTGGGATACAAAGAACTTATCAGGGGGATTTTAATTTGGATCAATAAACTTTTGCTTTGATGTACTGTTTTAATTCAGCTTACAGGTGTCTTGTAGTCGTAACCATTTGTGCATATTTACAAAGTTCTTTTTATATACAACGGACTCTCGATCAAGCAGAGTAATATGTCTTTCTCAAGTCCACAATCTTCTTACCACGGTTGAATGAGAGCTCGTCCAATGTCTGCTGCTTAGCCAAGGCCTCAATGAAACCCTTACACACGTTCATACCGTTTCTGGACTTGTAGATCTTTGCACTAAGGTCCTTGATACCAGCCAATTCACAAATCTCAAAGATGAAGTGGTTAACTCTGAGACCGAAACCTGGTGGGGCAGATCTCAAGAAAATCTTACAACCGTGGAAAACGTAGTCGATATCTCCAACAATGGTTCTGTTCTCATAAAGTGGGACGTACTGCAAGTTCTTAACAGCGTTCCAGTGAGCCTTGGAAACTGCACGAGACATCTCCACACGGTCCTTACCTTCACCAATACCAACCATACCGTTCTTGTCACCAACGACAACAAGGGCGTAGTTAGTTGGAATCTTACCCTTAGCGGTCTGGTTAGAAACTCTCTTCATAATTAATGGTCGTGAGTGCAATTTCTCAATGTATCTCTCATCCAAGCCTGTCAAGGCCGCAAGACCCTTAGCTATCGAACTGTTGGCATCACCAGCAGAGGATCCCTCAAGTGTGGAACCTGGTGGAACATCAACTGGTGCTGGCTGAAGTGGGTAGTCATAATCAAGCTTCCATGGCTCGTCAACTTTCAATGTATCCCAGAACTTGTCACGTTTGGCAAAGTCGTCAAGGTATGGTGGTGCGAATTCGGTGGATGCGAGCTTTTTGTTCTTGAAGTCGTCAGCATTGATAAAGGTCTCTGCGAGTTTAATGGATTCCACGAGCTCCTCTGGGTAGTATTTTCTCAAGAATTCAATGTGTGCGTCATTACTGTTTATGCTTTGGTTGGTCTTCTTTTGTGATGAAGCCTTTGGTGGCTCTGCAGCGTTCAGTAGCGTACGCGCTGTGGCAAATGTTCGAAGGGGTGTGATTCTCCCCACTGTGCGAAGTTGTGCAAGCATGTTATGAATGTGATTCGAGCGGGATATGGCGAATAAAGGAGAAAGAAGTTGATCTGCTCACCTCCTCAACGGTGCCTCGACAACAATTTTTCAGTGGCCGCGATCGTGAAGAAAGTGTGGTGTCTGGATGTTGGGGAGTGGTAGCGGCACACTGTAGGGAAGCAAGAAGGGGGCACTTTGAAAGCACTCGCTGGCCCCAATCTCTTTTTGTTGCAAGGTTGAGCAACGGATTGATGTTTCTAGAATCTGGCAAGTATAAATAAGAAGCGACTTGATTTCCCCAGATCATCTATGACACTACGCACTTAAGTGTGGAGCTCATCACATCGCGATTCCAAGGACAAAAAAATTCAGCAGCTCAAGTCTTTAGTCAAGGAGTACTGCAAGTTGATCTCTCCAAGTTTTATACACTTCACATACATACACAAACCATGTCACACCAGGTACTCACACAAGAAGAAAAAGACATCATTGTCGAAGATGCCCGTTATGGTGATCTTGAAACACTCCAGGAGATCTTCTCCGAGCTCGATGGCTCCCTCCTCACAGACATTAAAGAAGCAGAAACACTCGTCACACCTATTCATATGGCCGCTGCTAACGGCCACTTCGAGACCGTGAAATATCTTCTTTCAGTGGTCCCTAAGGACCAAGTCACATCACTCGTAAATGCACAGAACTACGAGGGAAACACAGCACTTCATTGGGCAGCTCTCAATGGACATTTACAGGTTGTGGAATTGCTCTGTGATGAGTACAATGCCGATGCATTTGTCAAGAACAAGTTTGATCATGATGCTATTTTTGAAGCTGAGAACAATGGAAAGGAGGATGTTGAGACATATTTCCTTAAGAAGTTCGATGTGGAACCATTGGGAGAAGATGGTGAAGTGGATGTGAAGGTTTCAAACAGTGATGTGGAGGTTAACCCAGGTCAGGAGATTGAACAAATCAGCAAAGAACAGATTGATAACATTGAGAGTAACGAGAAGTTCCTTGAAGAAAGAGTTTCCAACGTGAAAATCTAATTTAGAGTACGAACATCGGTTTATAGAAATGGTTTGAATGGAGCTTTGACGTCATGTATTACCCGATTAAGTAGTTGCGCAAGAATTGGCATAATAATGGCGTAAAAAGTAACGAATACAGTAATTACCCGGACTATCTGCGCCAGAAATTGCGCGAAAATAGTGATCACAAGAGGTTTGCCAGACGAACGCGACCTGGAAAAAAAAGCGGCGAAAGAGTCAGTGACAAGTGTGAGATCATTAACGTGAGCCTTTAGACAATCAACATCAACACATTCATCATGTCTGCTGAGGGTGCTGACTTGGGCTTTGACCCAACTTTGAAGAAAAAAAAGAAGAAATCCACCAAGGCCTTCGATGAGCCAGCTAGCACTCCAGAAGCTACCCCAGAGGTTGATGACGTTCTTTCAGGCCTCAAGAAGAAGAAGAAGAAATCCACAAAGTCCTTGGAAGGTGAGGATGCCACAAGCACAGATGACATTTCTGACGCTCTTGGTGAGCTCAAGCTTAAGAAAAAGAAGAAGAAAACCACAACACCAGACGACTTCGAGAAGGAATTAGAGAAGGCTGGTGTTGATGAGGATGTTATCGCAGGAGAGAAGGAAGCTTCTGAGGAGCCACAGTCTGAATCACTACAAGCACAGTACGGTCTTCCATACGACCAGCTCCTCGAGAGATTCTTTGAGACTTTGAAAGCCAACAACCCAGAACTCGCTGGTGAGAGATCAGGTACCAAGTTCAGAATTCCACCACCAATTTGTCAGAGAGAAGGTAACAAGAAGACAGCATTTGCCAACGTCCAAGAGATTGCTGAGAAGCTCCAGAGATCACCTGAGCATCTTATTCAGTACTTGTTTGCTGAATTGGGTACTTCTGGTTCTGTTGACGGTCAGAAGAGACTGATTATCAAGGGTCGTTTCCAGCCAAAGATGTTGGAGGCTGTTTTGAGAAGATACATTTTGGAGTACGTCACCTGTAAGACGTGTAAGTCCATCAACACAGAGCTTAGAAAGGAGAGTTCAAACAGATTGTTCTTCCTTGTCTGTAAGAGTTGTGGTTCCCAGAGATCTGTTGCTTCTATTAAGACCGGTTTCCAGGCCCACGTTGGAAGAAGAAAGAAAATGGCTTAATTGTTCATTTTTACACGCCTCATCTTGTCATGTATCATATGTATGTTAATACATCCCATTTCCTTTTGTTAATTAGATTAAATATAGCCATAAAAAGATATTAAAATTGAAGATCATCTCAATAGAATTAAACCAATAATTGGATAGCTTTACGGCAGCAAAACTATTCTTTTACACCCTCCAAAATCTTTCTCAAAGGAAGAGCCCAGCCTGAAGTACCATCATTCACCATCATGAACTTGACAATAGATTGTTTCACCTCGTCTTTGTTCTTGTAGTTCTTTGCCCACTGGATTGCAGATTCCTTATGCTGTGACTTCATCTTTGGAGCAGCTTCACGAAGTTTCTTACCATAGTGCTCAAACTCACGGTCTGGAAGTGTTGAAGGGAAAGAAAGAAGAGTTTCAAGTTCTGTTATTAGCGCCTCATCGGAGATTTCTGGAATTGGCGTTGTCTCAGGGGAGAGCGATGAGGTTGAGGCGAGCCTTTTCATTGAAGAGGTAGAAGGAGGTTTTGAGAGAGGTGGCGGCGCCTGACCTGAAGACTTTCTGGATGAAATAGAAGGCGGAAGTGAGCTCAGTGAGGTGGTGGAGTTGTTGCTGGAAGAGCCCGAGAGGAGAGAAGATGAACTACTCAGATTGTGAGCATGCAAACGGGGGCGTCTCGGTTTTGAGGTTAATGTGATAGAATGATCGAGAACAGGACAGTCGTTGTACCCTGCGATCTCAGACTCAGCAACGTTCTGATAAGAAGTCATAGTGTTATAAGTGTCAGAAAGGTTCGTGTTAGAAGGTGGTTGGGGAGTAGAGTTATGTGACGTGGAATTAAGTGAAATCCCACATGTTTAAGCGAGATCTGGGCGTTGGGTCAATTATAGCGGTTCGCGCCACATGACACGCAGCGCCTAAAACTTTACAGAAGCCTACCTTCTAGGGGAACGGATAAAGGGGAAATAAAAAAGGATAACGTGGACAGATCTTCATCCCTTCGTGGTTTATTATAGTCAGTTGTTTTAAAATTAGCTGGACATGGAAGCCCTGGATTGAACGGTTAAAGCCCGCGATAAGACATCCTCCACAGAGGGTCTGTTCTCAGGATCCACTACCAAACACATTGTAATGAGCCCCTTAATCTCGTCAGAGTAGACATCACCGCGTTTAGGGAACTCATATTTTCCGTTAGAAATGGCGATATTCATGTTGCCGCCGTTCTCTGCCTCCTCGTGCTCGAATGGAGAGCACCCGTACAGAAGTGCATAAAGCAAACATCCCAATGACCAGATATCAATCTTCTCGTCCAACTTGGCTCCAGTTTTGACATCCAGAAGTTCTGGAGCTCTGTACGGTAAAGTACAATGTTCAGCTGCTAATTCTTGAATAGCGACCGCGGCACTTCTTGTCTTCGCAGTGACGCGAGCTTTAGCACAAGAACCCAAGTCACATAACACAGGAAGGCCATCTTTTGAGAGCATTACATTGGCTGGCTTCAAATCTCTGTGAGAATATGCTGTTGTATTGGACAATTCAGTTCCATCAATAGCATCTTCTCCTATTGGGCCTGTAGACATAGAAGGTATTGTGTCAGTAGTGGAGACACCATCGTCATCTGTGATGTTGCTGCTTGAAGCTTCAAGAAGAAGTTGCTCATGCTCACTTGTACTGATATTCATGTTCATGTCGTTAGAGTTCTCGACACCGTTTGTTCTGTGTGATGATTGATGTCTATGCATGCTTTGAAGACCACGGCAAATTCCGATAAAGATGCGCACCGCTTCAGCTTCATCAATATGTGTGCCTTCAATGGCATTGCTGTTGACAACATCTTGAAGAGAACGTTCGAAGTATGGTAGAAGGATGTAGACGGTCTTGGAACCATCATCTTCTTGTACGATGCTTGAGTCGATGGCTCTGATGATGTATGGGGAATGGAACTCTTTGTAATTCTCCACTTCAGTCATTGCAATCCGCACAGATTCCGCTCCGAAGGGACATCTGATCTTCTTAAGAGCATATGTAGCTCCATTGGATGCCTGGACGAGATATACATATGAGAAACCTCCTTCTCCCAGTAGCCTCAGAATCTTAAACTGCGCCCTGTTGATAATGAGCACGGGGTCAGAAGGGAAGCATGATGAAAAGCAGTTAAGAATGTATGACATTTTTGCTTGACAATCAAAGCTCTGTGTTATCCAATAGTTAGAGCACTAGAGCAGTGGACTCAATAATCTGTTCTTGTTATGTGTGGAGGTCTTGACACAATCCGTTCAGAGATCGGTGAGTTTACAGCCCGCGCCAGCACATCATCAACTTGGAGCTTCGCGAAGTGGCGAGGAAAGAAATTTGGGAGACGAAAACGCCAAACTTTTGAAGCCTCGACTCCATCCTTCTAAGGCGGTAAACACGGTGTTTGTCATTGAACAGAGTCACAAAATGGTGCGTTTAACATCGAATTAGATATCTTGAGATACAAAATACTAACAGTCTTGAAAAGTCAATTCAAACAGTCGACCAAAATAAGGACCTTAAGGGCCTTTCTCTCATCGCTGCACACTCACACATCTCCGGTCTCGGCCTTGATGACAACCTACAACCACGTTCTGAGGCATCTCAGGGTATGGTTGGTCAGTTCAGAGCTCGTAAGGCTGCTGGTGTGATCCTTAAGATGGTTGAAAACGGTTCCATTGCCGGCCGTGCCGTCCTTATTGCCGGTCCACCTTCTACTGGTAAGACCGCCATTGCCATGGGTCTTTCCCAGGCTTTGGGTAAGGACGTGCCATTCACTGCAATTGCTGGTTCAGAGATCTTCTCTTTGGAGCTCAGCAAGACTGAGGCATTGACTCAAGCATTTAGAAAGTCCATTGGTGTTAAAATCAAAGAGGAGACCGAGATCATTGAAGGTGAAGTTGTTGAGATCCAGATTGACAGATCCATTACTGGTGGCCACAAGCAAGGTAAGCTCACTATCAAGACCACAGACATGGAGACTATTTACGAGCTTGGTAACAAGATGATTGATGGCTTGACAAACGAGAAGGTTCTTGCCGGTGATGTTATCTCCATCGACAAGTCATCTGGTAAGATCACCAAGCTTGGAAGATCCTTTGCTCGTTCCAGAGACTACGACGCCATGGGACCAGACACAAAGTTTGTTCAATGTCCAGAAGGTGAACTCCAAACACGTAAGAGCGTGGTGCATACAGTTTCTCTTCATGAGATTGATGTGATCAACTCTAGAACACAGGGCTTCCTTGCTCTCTTCTCCGGTGACACTGGTGAAATCAGACCAGAAGTTAGAGAACAAATCAACACAAAGGTTGCTGAATGGAAGGAAGAAGGTAAGGCGGAAATTGTTCCAGGTGTTTTGTTCATTGATGAGGTCCACATGCTTGACATTGAGTCTTTCTCCTTCATCAACAGAGCTCTTGAAGACGAATTCGCCCCAATTGTGATAATGGCTACAAACAGAGGTATCACCAAGACAAGGGGTACAGATTACAAGTCTCCACACGGTCTTCCATTGGATTTGCTTGACAGATCTATTATTATTCAGACAACAAGCTACAATGAAGATGAGATCAAGCAGATTCTCTCGATAAGAGCGCAGGAGGAAGAAGTGGAACTCAACCCAGACGCATTGAACTTGCTCACAAAAATTGGACAGGAGACAAGTTTGCGTTATGCTGCAAACTTGATTTCTGTTTCTAACCAACTTGCACTTAAGAGAAGAAGTAATGTTGTTGAGCTTGAAGATATCAACAGAAGTTACTTGCTCTTCTTGGACTCTGCCCGTTCCGTTGCTTTCCTTAACGAGTTCTCCGAGCAGTACATCGATGACAATGGTACTGTTTTGATTGGAGGTAAGAGAGAGGCTGCTGCTATTGAGGCTTCTACTGATGCTATGGATACATCTGCTTGATTGTACCCTCATTTAAAAAGATTGTTGAACTAGAACGCTTTGTAAATTACACGACCAATGTTTCCTGTTTTTGACTACGCTTGTAAGTTTAACGTATGATACATCTCTATTTGACGATGAATTATTTAGTAAAGATTTCGTGAGGTGGTTTTTTTGTAAGATTTTTGGACATGTCGAGGGGAGAAGTGTTCACCATCGAGGCGAGCTAACAACTCAAGAGGTGGCAATCACCCAGTGATCAAGCCGAACTCTTTGTGTTCAAGATCAAAGCGATAATCATGCCGTACAAACCCAAGACTTCGGCAAAAATGAGGATAAGAACAATACCAACAAAGAGTCTTGGTTGGTGCATGAACTTCCGCACACCTTCATCACCAACGATACCAATAGCGTAACCAGAGGAGAGACAGGCAAAACCGACAGAGAGACCACAGGCCAAGTGCATGAAACCATTGAAAAGAGTGTATTCCTCAGTTGGTGAGAGACCACCAGCAATGAGGACTGAAACGACAAGACCGTAGACGGCCAAGATACCAGACATGACCACAGGTATGAGGGACTTCATGATGAGTTCTGGCTTGAAAGTACCGATACCAGCGATACCGATACCGGATTTAGCAGTGCCAATTGCGGCACCAGCACAACTGAGAATCATTGCAGCAGCACATCTGTGGTTTGTGTTAGTATATCTGCTATGGATGCTGAGAATGACACCGACACCTAGGGGTGCTGGTGATAAGAAGGCAATATGAACTCACCCTGCAAAGCCAAAGAATGGAGCGTAACCTGGCGCCCAGTCAACCTCGACATCAGACCTTGAAACAATGTTAGTATTAATCTTTATGAAAGTCAATTTAAAGCAATTGAACGCACATTTTGTTGTGTTTCGCTGGCCAGAAAGAGTGTTGTAGTCGTCACGTTGGCTGTGTGGCTGCTCCAGATGAAAGAGGTGCATTTCGGGCGGATTCGCGAAACAGTTAGTTAGCGCTGAAATATACGCGTGCGTTCTCAGATCTTCCCGCGAATTCCTTAAACGTAAACAAAGATAATGTTACACGTCCTCTTTCTAAGCGACAACAACAACAGCGTCGACTTATTGCAGGAGCAAAGAGGACCCAAGAAGAGTTATGGATCATCACAGCAAGATACCCCTAAGTACGCGCGAGGTCAAACATCTTTATGAGCAGTTCTCTAAGAATGCCGAGGATAAGTTGAACTTGTATCTCCCGACAGAGGGCGATCCTCTCAAACAGCGCGTCGCTTCCTTGGTCAATGATTTCATCTACGAAATCTTTGACAATGCTAGACATTCAATGGATATAAATGGAGATAATGGCTCAATAGCATTCCGAAATCTCCTTGAGAATCCTTCAGATGGTAAGTGTTTATCATCCAACTGATCTTGTCCGGGACGTTTACTAACCAGCAACCAGTTGAGATAGAACCATTTGACTTCTCCTTACAGGAGCAAGTAAGAAAGTTATATCAAGAGGTTGATGAAGAGACTATCAAACTCACTAATCTCAGAAGGCAAACTCCACAAGAACTCAAGGCAAACTATGAGAAATCGTTTGAGGAATCATTCAGCATATTGAACACAATGGAGAAGGAGATCAATCAACTAACCGATCTTGATCAAGCTGAGGATGCTAATACCCTGAAGGAAAAGGAGGCAATGTTTAAAGAAAAGGTTGTTTCAGATCTTCAGGCTCTCGCAAAGGAATACGAGGAATCTATGAGCACCTTGAAGGAAATCAAGGAGGTAAGTAAACTGGGTTTGAAATGGGACTACAAGTACAATACTAACTTCTTACAGAATATTCCAACCGAAAGAGGCGAGCTGGAGAAGCTTGATCAGATCATCAAGTTCTTGACAGGAAAAGAGTAAAGCACATGCATAATCATGCTTATAACACTTCAAACTAACGACGCCACGACCACTAGATGTATGCTAATGAAAAAGCCAAGATATTCCTATATGTATTATAAGTCTACTTAATATTAGATATGTATTCTAACTCTCATCATAAAGTAGTCACGTAATCAAAGGCTTCTGCAGATCCTCAGATCAATCGCACAGCTGAAGACGCGTCGTTGAAAAATTCAAAACAAGCAAGCCTTTCTCTCCAGCAAGGCTCACAGTGCCTCCCCATTCAACTTGCAAACAGCGCTAAGTCCCTTATATTATGGGAGTAAATATTGAATCCATTAAGGGCTCTGTCTCTAGATATGTTGGTGGCTCTCCTCCAGCGCTCACAGCCGGCCTTGCCGTGTTTCTCACGCTCATCTACGTTTTGAACTTCTTCGTCGACATCAACGACGCTTTAGTTCTCTCTCCAGATTCTCTCTTCAAGTTCGATCTCAACAGAGTTTCACTATACCCGCTTGCACACTTTGGAATACTTCACTTGCTTTTCAATCTCCTGTCTCTCATTCCACAACTTGCAAGATTTGAACGCACTCATGGTACTGTGTATTCAGGTGTCATCTTGAACTTGTTCGCCGTTTTCACCGCCATTCCTTACTGTCTTATTACCGTTGTACCATACCCAAATGTCATGATTGGTGGTGCATCAGGTTGGGTTTTCTCCTTCCTTGCCCTCTTTGCCTACGAGGAATCTAGAGTTAAACCAACTATTCAGATCACACCTACTTATGCCTTTCCAACACTCTTCACACCATTCGCCTCCCTGCTCTTTGTTGCCATGTTGGTTCCTGGATCGAGTTTGCTAGGTCACTTCCTTGGTATCTTGATTGGTTACGCTTATGCCTTTGGATATATGAACAAACTTGTGCCACCATCCAAGATTATCGAGTGGATCGAGGGAAAGGTAGAGAAGGCTATTGAGTTGATTCCATCTCAGTTCAAGTACTATAGAGAGATTGATTCCAAATATGCCAGAGCTGAGCACCAATACGTCTCAATGTTTGAGCCTCAGACCATTGGTCTCGCTGACGAGAATGCTGCTGGTTCCACGCCGGGCTCTTTCCAAGGCCAAGGACACGTTCTCGGCGCTTGAACCTGCACACTAGAAAGAAATTGGACACTCTAATTCTGCTATGCTTAATGTTTCAAACCTACATTAATCCACTACGTTAATTGCCTCTGTAATAATATTACAGTAATAATCGTATCATGATAAGTTCTAAAAAAAAGTCATATAATAAGCCTGACCCTTAACCGAACATGCAAAGGGGAGAAAAAACAAAAATGATCATAAAAAATTAGAGAAGGCACAGCCCTTACTCCTTATCAGCAGCCTTGTGCTCCTTGTGAGCCTTCTTCTCTGGCTTCTCACCCTTGGTGTGCTTGGAGTGGAACTTTGGCTTGTGCTCGTTAACCTCAGTGGATGGTCTGAAGAAGTTCAAGATGGTGCTGAACAAAGTCTCTTCCTGCTCAGCGAGGAACTGACCCTCCTTTCCAGCCATCTCTCTCAATTCCTTAACACGGAATCTGTCGTGTGGCTTGTCAGACTTGTGCTCCTTACCCTCAGACTTCTGCTTCTTAGCCTGGGCCTTCTTGTTCTTGTAGATCTCAGCTTTAGCAGCCTTGAACTCCTCCTCGGTAATTTCACCAGCCTCAAGCTTGTGCTTCAAGTCCCATGGGTGACGAGACTCCTTGTCCTCAGAGTGGAAGGACTTGTCAGCCTTCTTGTTCTTGTAGATCTCAGCCTTAGCAGCCTTGAACTCCTCCTCGGTGATCTCACCGGCCTCAAGCTTGTGCTTCAAGTCCCATGGGTGACGAGACTCCTTGTCCTTAGAGTGGAAAGACTTGTTCTCATCCTGATCCTTAGCCTTAGCGTGCTTACGGGCGATGATAGCCTTGAACTCCTCCTCAGTGATCTCACCAGACTCAAGCTTCTGTCTCAAGTGACCTCCGTGGTGGGCGGTGTGCTCCTCCTCAGATGGAGTAACCATGTCAACGAGCTTAGCCCAGATTCCCTTGGACTCCTCGTCATCATCGCCATCTTCTGGCTTGTCACCTTCTGGTGGTGGTGGTGGGAATGGCTTGTGACCGTTTGGTGGTGGTGGAGGTGGTCTCTTAGAACCTGGTGGTGGTGGTGGAGGTGGTCTCTTAGAACCTGGTGGTGGTGGTGGAGGTGGTCTCTTAGAACCTGGTGGTGGTGGTGGAGGTGGTCTCTTAGCACCTGGTGGTGGTGGAGGAGGTGGGTAGTCACCATCTTCTGGTGGAGGTGGGAACTCACCATCCTTGTCGTCGTCCTTAGACTTGGAGTGGTGCTTGACCTTCTTTGGCTCTAATGGAGTAGCAGCCTTGTAAAGGTCTCCAGAGATATCACCAATGTAACCTCTGTCACCGAAGCCTCCGATGAAGTAAGCATCGTCAACTTCGAACTTGACAAAGTGAGAAGTGTGGATCTCGTTACCTGGCAACCAGTAGTGAGCATCCTTGTGACGCTTGAGGAAGCACTTCTCAACGGCTGCAACGTCCTCCTCTGGGACATCGACGAACTTACCCTTCAAGTTGATTCTTGGGGAACCAGCAACGGACATGCGGGCACCTGGGTAGTGTGGGTTAACGTGCTCGAAGGCGCCGTGGTCACCAACTCTGACGGAAAGAGTGGCTGGAGAGCCCTTCTCGATGTTCTGGAAAGAGGAACCGATGTCAACAGCAAGGATGATTGGGTTACCATCACCACAGTCGGCGTAGTACTCGACAAAGGAGGCTGGGAGGCCCTTGTCCTTACCATCCTGGTAGATGGTGTTAACATTAGCGAGAGACTCTCTCTGAATAAGAGTTCTGGCGAGAGTAGCGGCATCCTCAGCGGTTGGACGCTGAAGAACACCGGTCTCGAAGGCATTTGCACTGACGAGAGCAGCAGCAATCTGGAGCAACACTGAGAACTTCATTGTGTTTGCCCTTTGAATGTGTGGTCCTTCTTTTATGTTTTTCGCTGGTTGAAGGTTGTGTTGCGTGTCTTCCGGTTTATATCGGGCTCGCACCCAGTTTTTGGGACGGCTTAGTCAACCATGGATTGCCGAACTAGATGAAGCCTGAACTAGGCCTAAAAACATGGAAAAAACTCTAGGAAAAAGCCTCATTATAGATCTTCATCTCAAACATATAGAAAAAAATAACCGAAGACCTTAGCATCTTTCGATCGCTTTTTATCGTGTATAGATCTAAGAACCCGGCTTCCTGCATGCCGCAAAAGAAAGTGGACCGGCACAAGGCTCAGAACCGAAACACGGAGAAACGTCATGGTGAGTCGCTGGCAGCTACATATCGGCCTTTTCTACTAATGCTGACCCTCCTTCAAATGCCGGCATATCTTGGCTGGTTATACAATAGAAACTATACCAGCATGAATTAGTAGAGAACTGACAGAGGTGATGGATTAGGGACCCCCCTGCCTACTCTGTTTAGCCATCCCCGTGGGCGCGGGGGGTTTATTTAGCAGTGTGTAGCCACTCAGGGCGAGGGATATCAAACCGCGGACTCTGACGCAGCGTCATTCAACCATTCAACAGAAAGTCCCTTCCAGCTTCCAGGCCGGACTGGTGGAAGCGAGGGGAGGCCAATAGCCAATAGCTGCCCAGGAACAGTCCCTCGGGGCCCAAATTGCACACCTTCACGCCATTCATTACGATTTACTGATTGATTTGGAACGCTGCTAATTAACCGGGCAGTGCATCGCGCACACTCTGTCAATTCTGACATAGCCCCTCGGCTGCGATGGGGACGCTCTTCGTATGCTACTGTCCTATACCTCATCAACTATGAGGGTTATATTTATCAAGAGGCTGGCGAGGTTTACGTTGCCAGTTACTCCTTTCTGAGTAGGCTTCCGCCTCGGTAGGTGCGGTGGGGCGGTGGGCGGTGGGGCTTTAGTTCGCCTCAAATGGGTGTGAGTAGCGGGCTTTCGTCAGCCAACCAGGTACCAGGTGCCTATGACCACGAGCTGAAACTTGAAAGCCATATCCTAAGCCTGAATTATCATAACAAAAATACCTCTATCAGACCTTTGGGGAAGGAGGCTAAAGGCACAGTTGATCTGTCTTCAAGCCATGCAGGCTCGGACTTATCGAGACATGAGGCAGTGACGAATTGAGTATGGAGAGCAAATTGTTTGCCTGTATGTAGCACCTCACGGGGGTCACAGCAGTCCGTGCCAATGGGGGTCGGGGAGCACAAATTTCCACCCTTTTTTACAAACAAAGTGTCTCATCTAACAAAATGCCAATGTTCCATGCGAAGAGATCTTGTCTACAATGGACACGTGATTTGTCTTTACAGCTGCCAAGACTTCACTAACGTGGGGAATCCCGCAAAGCACCGCAACCCAGACACCGGCCAGAAAAAATGAAAAAAAAAAAAGAGAAATCGCGAAATCGCTAAATCACGTGATGAGTGACACTACGCGGAGCTGATACAACTATCTCGATAACTTATTGCACGGCACTACTCAGATTACGAGAAACGTGAGACTTGGTGACAGCTGACATTCCACGGCTGTTACGAGAATCCATCTGGGGAAAACCTGCACAACGCCCAGTATCTCCTGTATGGAACGCGGGACCTTCTACGCAGCCACATACTAGTAAGAGTTACACAAAAGGGCCAAGCTCTTCAGCTATAGTACTAGACCATGATCTGCACGTTCTCAAGGCAGGATTCCTGGCCGGAGGTACTACCCCTTTTGATAGACTCCCCTGGTACTGGTCCACTTTCAGCCGTCGGGTTGTAACCTGTGGTCATATCAGGAAGGGGGGATCAGCGGTGTTGTGTCAAGAGAAATGTTACTGATAAGCTCAAAACTGCGGGCAGAAGCGCGGTGACGACAATTTCGAGGGCACTTTCACGTGATCGTCTCCATAGTGTTTCCTTCCTGTTTACCCTCGGATCTCCCCACATTTTCGCGACTTCTGAGATCCTTGCGCAGCTTGTGTAGCAGGACCAAATGCAGTTATCTTCTCCAGTTCTTTCATATCTGCTCCCCCAATCCGGCTATATCACCGCTCGTGCTGACAAGAAGGTGCCGTACGATTGGTGATTCTTACCCTCACTTTGAGGGCTCAGCCGAAGCCACTGCCCCTCCGAACATTGCTAACGTCACTCATAATCACGCTATCACTATCATTCCTCTATCTACAACTCCGTTCACGCGCGCTTCCACAAAAGTTCTTAGCTCCAGATCTATCTCCCCTTTCTTGGCTTCAGAACCAAGACTTTTCGAGCGCCGCCGAGTGCCCAGCACTGATTGTTCTCATATCAATGGAGTGGCTTTATTATTTTGCGGGAGGAGGAACTATACGGCTCATGATGCAGGTTTGTGTCCTTGTGGGGGCCCCCGTTATCCCAATTATGCGGGATCTAATCCACGTTAAGATAAGCAATCAGCAGATAACAGCCCACAAAGATCTATCGGATATCCGCTCCCTACACCAAATACGGAAAGCATAATCACGATTAACCAACCCTCGAGAAACCTTGCAGATTGCCGATCCCTATAAAGTCGAGCTTGATTCCCGCCTTCTTGTCTGAATTCTCGGACTCTAGCATACTTTAATCTCTGCATCAATTGACAAAAATGTCAACTAACCCATACGAGCACAACTCCCCAGCTGGAAGTGTGGGATACACTAGCTCTCACACAGATGAGAAGAAGGGAGGCGAGAAGACCTTCGACCAAGATGTTGAGGTCATGGAGATTGCCTCCTTCCATATGGAGGAGGATACCGAAGTGGTCTTCGGTGAGGACAGAAAGAGACTCGATAACTCCTTGAAACAGCGTCACTTGCAAATGATTGCCCTTGTTTCTACTATTGGTACCGGTATCTTCTTGTCCTCTGGTGGTGTCCTTGCTACTGCTGGTCCATGTGGTTGTTTCCTCGCTTATGGTATCACCGCTATCGTGGTTGGTCTTAACCAGATCTGTATTGCAGAGTGCGCATCCCTCATGCCAACTACTGCTGCTGTCCTTCGTCACTCTGAACAGTTCATTGACCCAGCTTGGGGTTTCTCTTACGGCTGGATCTCTGTTTGGTCCGCCATTATGCCTGGTGAAATTTCTGCTGCCGCCGTTATTGTCTCTTACTGGTCTGACTTGTCAGAGGCCATCTGGATTTCTATCATTATTGTCTTGATTATTGCTGCTAACTCTTTCAATATCAGATACTACGGTGAGATTGAGTTCTGCTTCGCTTTGATCAAGATTACTCTTCTTACTGGTCTTATGATCGTCTCTATCGTCATTACCTGTGGTGGTGGTCCAAACCACAAGACCATTGGTTTCCAGTACTGGAGAGACCCAGGTCCATTTGTTGAGTACTTGAAGCCAGGCGCCCTTGGTAGATTCATTGGTTTCTGGAAGGCTCTTTCCGGTGCTGTTTACTCCTTCGGTGGTCTTCAGGGTGTCCCATCCTTGGCTGCTGAGGTTGAGTACCCAAGAAAGACTATTTTCACCGCTTGTAAGCGTGTCTTCTACAGAGTTACTTTCCTCATGGTTGGTGCTTCCTTCTGTATTGGTCTTATTATCCCATCTAACAACTCCGAGATCGCTTCCTCTTCTGGTAACGCTTCTTCCTCTCCATTCGTCGTCGCCATGCAGAACGCAAACATTAAGGTCCTTCCACACATCGTCAATGCTGCTGTCTTGACCTCCGCTTTCTCTGCTGCTAACCAGGCCGTCATTCACGGTACCCGTCTCTTGTTCGCTCTTGCCGTTAAGGGTCAGGCACCAAAGTTCTTCTTGAAGACTAACAGATGGGGTGTTCCATGGGTTGGTAACTCCTTCGTTTGCTTCTTCCTTCCATTGGCTTACATGAACTGTTCTTCTTCCGGTTCTAACGTCTTTGGTTGGTTCCAGAACTTGTCATCTGCCCAGACTTTGTTCGAGTGGATCATCATTTCTTGTAACCACATCTGCATGACTCGTGCTATGAAGGCTCAGGGTATCCCACGTTCCCGTCTTCCACACTCTGTCTCCTTTGCACCAGCAGCTGCTTGGATCTCTGGTATTGCATCTCTTGTTCTTTTGCTTACTGGTGGTTTCAAGAACTTTATCCACGGATACTTTGACTTCTCCAACTTCTTCTCTGACTACTTCATCATTCCATTCGCCTTTGTTCTCTACTTCGGCTGGAAGTTCATCAAGAAAACTAAGGTGTGGAGTCCAATGGAGGTTGACTTGGAGGTCTTGTTTAAGGATGTTGAGGAGAACCCAGAACCACCAAACCCACCACTCAGAGGTTGGAGAATCTTCACTTTGCTCTGGTCTTGAGTGGAGTGGATATCAAAATCATTGCTGGACAATGGTATTTTTTGTCAATATGGAACTCTAATGAGCTCACCCTTTATTTCTCTCATTACTACGTTTCTTGGGTTTCAATTGAACGTGCGTTTTATCTAGTGTTCTTGTAGGGAGTGAAAATTCATCTGATGCCTCGCGACGTCGATAGTAGTGCTCCGGCGGCTTATGATAAGGGTTAGTACGCTAAGCATGTCCTACAGTTCAACATATTTAAGAAAAGCCCCGACATGAATTTGAGTCGTTATATGATATATCAATGAGTACTCATCTAGTATTCAACAACAACAAACCAAGAACAGATGAATATACCAGACTTATTCAAGAACGTTTTATAAGAGTCTCACCAGAAGTATAGCGTACATTTGGTGGAATAGCGAACAAACGACAAATGAAGGAAGAAGGGAGAAAGTCTCAGAATTAGAGGAGAGCATTTAAGCAATGGTGCAGTGGATCCAAGCGTCTCCCCAGAGTAAGAGGTTCTCAGAGTTCTCAGAGTTCTCAGTGTTGTCCTTTGGAGCGGCGGAAGCGATAGTAGTTGGCTGCATTGCAATGATTGTGATGATGATGAATGAACAAACACCGACTGATGGCCTCCAAGGGGATAAAGACTCTGTTTTATGTTTTATAGTGGTTTTGGATTTTTGGGGCAATCAAGTTTAGTGGATACATCAAACAACTTCATATGCCATTCATTAAATTACCAGATCGGGAAGTATGCCAAGTCATGTCATTGTTCCAAAGAAGCAATGGTGCATATAGCCCGATTGGGAGGGCACAATCCAGAGCACATTATAGAACATGGTTTTGAGGCTGAGTGAAATTGGATCAAAATAGAGCACTATTTTTTTTTTTTTCTAATCAATGTACAATGTACATATATTATAAGGTTTAGTATCTGTGTGTTCAATATAGTGTAATTTTACCAGTTCAAAAGTTGTAAGTTCTAACTATATTCAGGCTGCAGTCTCGCCCATGGAGGCAAAATGTCGCAAGACCGTGTCGCATGTCGCATGTCGCAAGCCAATTTGCGGCCGGTACTGCGACATAAAATCGAATCTATCTGGAGGCAACAAGTCGCACCTCCTAAAACAGGCAGTTATTCGCCGATTGGGCAAGTAAAAGATAAAAAAAGGATTCACCTTATGAAGCATCTCCCAATAAATACATCAATGTAAAAATTAAGACCAGAAGCGTATATATTTGCAAAGAATGAGGGCTCCATAGATACTCTGCTTGCGACATGAGTGCTACATGTGCGACATGCGACATGCGACATTTTTCCTCCATATAAGGCCATCGGACCTCCTTTCAGGTGTTTAATTAATATTCAAAATGAAATGATCGAATGTACCGCGAGAATGAATGATCATGGTGTCAATAGCCCGTGATCTCATGTGGTTCTCTCTGCCTCAACTGGGCCTCTCCCGACAACCTATATTACAGGTAACCCCCAATCAATTCCAGGAGGCCACTCAATTAGCACTCTTTTCAATGTTCTCATATATTATCATACAGCTATAAGCTACCTTTAAAAGCCGTTGTTTGCATGAGCAGGTATTGAGGGCGTTTGTATTAGAGCTTGATTCATGGTGAGATCAAACTCGATGAGGTTTTGTAGCAGGAATTAGATCAATCGCTCTCTGACAGCTCAGATAAACCCGGATATCATAAATTCAATGTTCACAGAAAGAAACTCAGGGCATTTTCTAGGCTCTAGAGCGCCTGAATAAAGAATTAGCGGCAAAATATACCAAATTTTAGCTTTTCCTATAACTGCATGTGTGGGTTAAATGTAGCACTTTTCCGATCAAGAAACAAGCGCGAGTGGTTTAGCGGTAAAATTCCAAGTTGCCATCTTGGAGCCCCCGGTTCGACTCCGGGCTCGCGCATTCTTTTTTTCGGTATTTTTGAGTAATCAGAGCGTGGCCCTACCGAAAATAGCAGATAGGCTCTTCTTCCGCATTTAATTCTAAAGGACTTAGCCTTTATTAGCCGTTGAAAAAGGTTTCGGTATAAATTACTGGAAATAAATATCGCCTAGTTAATATATAAAGCCAGAAATCCTGTAAATATTGCAGGTCCTCGGGGTTGCTGAGCCCTTAGATAGATTATACACAGAATCTAGCGACCAGTAGTTCCCAGAACAACTCGTAATAAATTGAACAGTATAGCACGAGCAGCTTCAACATCAACCTTTCAGTCACAAGTCTCTGCCGAAGGCACATGATGCGATCCTATAATCAAACATTGGAGCCTTGTCGCGTGGCGCTGCTGACGTGTTTACTTCCTGGCCGTTTCATGTTTGTGTTGACGGGTTGACGCGCGGCCGCCTCAGAGCGCGCACTGCCCGTTGTGCCTGGAGATTAGTGCCCACTGCCGCACTGCCGGGCCCGGGAGGTGGATCAGGGGCAAAATTTGGCGGGGGGCTTCTGGAGTCTGGAGGGGGCTTCTGGAGGGCTGTCTGTCTGGGGTAGTCTTCTTCACAGCTTTCAAGGAGGTGTCTTCTGTGTGCCTGGACGTCCCAGAAACTACAATTCCCACAAATTTACCCAACATTCCCTGTGGCAAAACCTAAGGCGTTCACTTCCTTTGAGTTAGACGCGTAATGGGGGGTCACCCCAAATGCCCCGACCAGTGAAATTTCAGTGTGTGCGTCCGTCCAGGTATAAATACAGCCGGGAGTCGCCTTCTTCCGTAGATCTTCTGGTTCTCCCTGTCCCCTCATCTTAATATACACACAACACACAATGAGTTTCTTCGATTCTATTAAGGACAAGGTTGAGAGCGAGGCTGTTCAGGGCATGGTTGAGAAGCAGGCCCAGTCTTTCTTCGGTGGTAACTCTGGTTCCCAGCAGGGTGAGGGCCAGCAGCAGCAGGGCCAGCAGCAGGGTCAGCAGCAGCAGCAGCAGGGCAACAACCAGTACGTTGACAAGATTGAGTCTTTCATTGGTGAAGACCGTATCAACCAGATCAAGCAGAAGGTTGGTGAGGACAACTACTCCAAGGCCGAGGCTGCTATTGAGAAGCAGATTGAGTCCAGATTCAAGTAAGCTTGATGCTGCTACGAAAGTTATATTTTTTGGCGTTCTTTGATTACTGATACTGTAATATGTATAACACACCTCAATTGATCTTGAGCTACGGTTACTATCAATTGTAGCTTTGGGGTATTTGTGCGCCATTGTGTTTGCACCTAGATCACAGACTCTCATAGTCTGGCGATAGAATTCCACGATAAGGCCGCGTGTTATCCATAATAGATCGGCTGCAAGGCACCACTTTGACCACCCCCATGATCCTGAACCGATCTAGAGATGTCTACAAAACGTTTCATAGCCTGCATGTGAATAAAAAAAAAATCAAATTAGAACAACATCAAACTAAGAATATTTCCTTTTATCAAATCTAGCATGTGTATCCGACACCCGACCAAGTTACTTCTTCACTGGCTTCAAGAACTGATCGTCAGTAGCGGTGATCAAGTGCTTGACAACCTCTGGGTTAGCCAAAGTGGACAAGTCACCGAGTTGCTCAGCCTCGTTAGAGGTGATCTTTCTCAAGACACGTCTCATAATCTTACCGGATCTGGTCTTTGGCAAATCATCAACAATGATGACAGTCTTTGGACCAGCGAATGGACCAATCTCACCACGCACCTGCAAGATCAACTCACGACGGAGCTTTTCTGGTGTGATGTGCTCGTTGGCGTCTGACACCTTCTCGTTAGCCTGGACCAAGTAGCCCTCCTTCAAGGAGACAAAGGCAATGACGGCCTGGCCTGTAAGCTCATCGGAAATACCGACAACAGCAGCCTCAGAGACACCAATGTGCTCAGTCAAAGCAGCCTCAATCTCAGCGGTGGAAAGTCTGTGACCGGAGACGTTGACAACGTCATCGACACGGCCACGGATCCAGTAGTAACCATCGTGGTCTCTTCCAGCACCGTCACCGGTGAAGTAGTAGCCTGGGTATGGCTTCAAGTAGGTCTCGATGTATCTGCTGTGGTTGTTCCAGACAGAACGAGCCATGGAAGGCCAAGAGTTCTTGACGGCCAAAACACCTTCGACATCGTTACCCTGAAGCTCCTCACCGGAGACTGGGTCAATGATACAGGCGTTGATACCAAAGAACGGCACGGTAGCGGAACCTGGCTTAGTAGGCACGGCACCAGCCAATGGAGCGATCAAGTGAGAACCAGACTCAGTCTGCCACATGGTGTCACAGATGACACAACGGCCCTGACCAATCTTCTCGTGGTACCACTCCCAAAGATCTGGAGAGATTGGCTCACCAACGGAACCAAGTGTTCTAAGAGAGGAAATGTCGTACTTGGCAATCTCTTCTTCACCGACACGCTTGATAAGTCTGAGAGCGGTTGGAGCAACGTAGAAGTGTGTAGCTCTGTGACGCTCAATGATACGCCAGTAACGACCGTAGTCTGGGTATGCTGGAGTGGACTCAAAGATGATTGTGGCGGTACCAAGGGCCAATGGACCGTAAAGGGCGTAAGTGTGACCAGTGATCCAACCGACATCACCAGCAGTGAACAAGACGTCTTCTGGGTGGATATCAAAGACGTACTTCGTTGTGATGGCGGCACCAAGCAAGTAACCACCAGTGGTGTGAACAACACCCTTTGGAGAACCGGTAGAGCCGGAGGTGTAGAGCAAGAACAATGGGTCCTCAGAGTTAACTGGGGTTGGTGGGAGGTAACCACGAGAGTTAGCACACTCGGTGTGCCACCAGAAGTCACGGCCGGTCTTCATTGGAATGCCCTCAGAACCGGTACGCTGGAAGACAAGGACCTTCTCAACAACATCAGCATCGACAAGGGCCTCATCGACGATCTTCTTGGTGTGAACGGTCTTACCACCACGACGACCTTCGTCACAGGTAATGACAACCTTGCAGCCAGCATCAACGACACGGTCCTTCAAGGAACCAGCTGAGAATCCGGCAAAGACAACGGAATGGATGGCACCAATTCTCGCCACAGCAAGCATAGCGACAACGGCGGCTGGGATCATTGGCAAGTAAACGGCGACAGTGTCACCCTTCTTGACACCCCAACGTTGCAAGACACCGGCAACCTCGCAGACCTGACGGAGGAGCTCGCCGAAGGTGATGATCTCGTTGTCCTTCTCGTCATCGGCCTCGTAGATGATGGCAGTCTTGCCTGGATCGGCAAAGGCGTGACGGTCCACACAGTTGTAGGCGGCATTGAGCTCACCGTTGAGGAACCAGGCGACGTCACCGTTCTCAAGGGAACCGGATTGGACCTTGTCAAAGTCTCTGTGCCAGTCGAGCATTTCACGGGCCATTGGGCCGAAGAAGGCCTCTGGGTCCTCGACGGACTGCTTGTGGAGCTTGAGGTACTCATCGAGGTCCTTGATGTGGCCAGGACGTGGCTGGGAGGCGAAGAACTCCTTTGGTGGGTGGCGGGCCTCGACGTTGTTGGCCTCGTGGACGACTTTATGTTCTGACATTCTGTGTGTGGGTGAAAGTGATGAGCAGGAGGGGAAAAGCGGTGCGGGATGGGAAAAGAGCTCAAGGGGCGGGGGTGGCGAGATCTGGGCAGGAAAAACTATAAGAGGCGAGGATGGTCCTGTCCTACACAAAGATCTGTGCTACTGTGAGGTGTGTGTATGTGTCTCCAGAAGCTGCAATGGGCTTCTTTTCTTTCCAAGTGGGACCTTCTCGTTTAGCTCGAAGATGCGAATGGGGCAATCTCGAGGGTGCTAGGCAGGGAAAACGGCAGGCGGGCAAAGATGTGGGACGAGACGTGAACTGGTCCAAGAGAGTGTATCAGGGGATCAGAACAGGGAATTGGGGCCTTGAGAACTACTGACAGCAGGCGGCGTTGCTGATATAAGGAAGAGTTGCAAGTGGAAAAAAAGTGGACGAGAGGGACGCGTCGCGGGAAAGGAGATGGGCTCGTCGGCGGACTGGAGGGTCTGAGCTGCCCAAGGAGAGTCTGAGAACCATCCCGCACGCCTCTTTCACTACCATTGACCTCCCCGTCGATTGTGCGTGTGCTCTTGGCTTTTTTGTCGCAGAATTCCCGACGGATCCAGACCCAACTTATGTCTCATTGGTCGTCTACTTGCTATCCTTCTACGATGTCTCTATCTTCACCAGGAAACAACTTGTTGACACCATCTGCATCGCTATTGATCCAGTCCCCATTCAATTTAGCGCGAGTCCCCCAAGTTTTGTTGGCGAATATTCTTTGTTGGGCTTCCAAGTTTTGGCGTCGACTCCTCGCGCAGTACTATGGGGAGTCACCATCCATACACCAACTCGAGTCATTCCAGACCCTCCGAGTCTCTGTTCTCTTCCCCTCCCTCAATTGCTCATTTTGTGGTGCAACTACCTCTTTGGTGATTCGTGTTGGATCTTGTTTGTCTGCTTGGCCGACTCGTGGAGGAATGACGTTTGCGCGCGCTATCATTGGCTCCAAGTCCCAAAAGTCCCAGATGACCCTGTTTGCTTCCCCCAGGTTGTACAAGATGAGTCTTGTGAGATGATGGGTTATCGGATGGGAGGGAGTAACTGTGAATTCCATTGTCAGATCTCGCCTCGCTATCTATTGTGTGCCTGCCACCGCACGGACATTCCCAAGACCAGCAGTGTGTGACCTTTGCTGATATTCGGACCATTACGGATGAAAATGAGCGGAGTCCACGATTCTGACCCAGTGTATCTCTCTTTTGTGAAGGGTCTGTCTTGTTGCTGTTCATCTGCATATGTTGTTGGTGTTGACCCGTATCAACCTCATCGCGGGCTTAACCGAGTTGGCACTCTCCGCCGCTGAGGGGTCAACTGTGGGGCACACTGTTTCCAACGTCAATGCGTCTTGGAGCTATAGTTGTTTCTTCCTCATTTTTGTATTATCAACTTATCAACTTGACAGATGGTGACACTCACACTCGCAGTCCGAGTTATCCAGTACCACAGTTCCCCCTAACAGATTGCTCGCACATCCGCGTTCATCCGGCAAGTGACATATCTCGATGCCATCAACCCGAGCAACGTGTGATATGGTCAGAAATATAGGAGTGTAGGCGCATTTCCTGGTCATATCGTGCTTGTTCAGACTAGTTATCGGAAACTTCGGACTGCGAACATCTCAGAGAGTGACTTGGGATGTCGAGTGACTCGGTCCTTAGTCCAGGGCTATGCTAGTGTGCCTCGGTCCATTTGTCTCGAGAGTACGCTATGTAGAAAGACTGTACTGAATTATGGCCTTTGTGTGTATTTTCTTGGCCTGTTTACTGTCCCCCATGAGACTCCAGTGTTGTGTATGGAACATGGCCGGCTTTAGCCATAGATAACTCTGATACGATCCTGGAAGGCAGCTAGTGTATAAACTACTGTGTGTTTCGTGAAATCCTCGGGCCACGAATCAGGTGCTCATTGATGTTCAGTTGAGGCACAATTTCAAGATGAGAGAACCCTTTGTGGCAAACTTTGTGTGGTTGAAACTACTCCCCGCTATCTGTTTCGCCCCATGCATATTATCTTTCCACACAAACTATGTTTGACAAGACGCCAAACTGCATCTCATTAAGGAATTAAGGCGTCTCGGAAATGTACTAAACATGCTTCCTGAACTTTGTTCTTCGTTTTCTATGCATGAACCATTGTGACTTCCGAATCCGGAAGTGGTGAAGGTGCCACAATCCAAGCAGTGACCATGCACACCTCTCCAGGAAGCGGCCAGAACTGCCTGAAATGAGCAGATGAATGCTTAAACATGAATTAAATTAAATCTTCATTCTGTAGCCTCATTCCAATCCTTCAACTATATAGGGAACTGTTTGTTCCCGCTTTTCCTCAGTCCTAGAGTATTCAATCTTCATCACACAACAAACAACAATGCAGCCAACTACTATCGCTTCCGCCACTCCAAAGGACAACACCGAGAACTCCGAGAACCTCTTGCTTTGGGGTGATGCTTGGATTCACTGCACTATTGCTTAAGTGTCTTCACTTATTCATTTCCCCGTTTTATACCTTCTATGACGTTATACCCTTCCTTTCGCTGAGGCTTTCTCTTGAGTGAGCTTCTTATACCTTTTCCCTCCCCCACCCGGGTCATCTGTTGAGACTTATGCTAAGATTTGGAACTTTTATAATAGCTGGATCCGCTATTATCCTTAGTGTTTGTATTGATATATGTCCTTTTTTTTATATTCTTATAAACCCAAGCTGTTTGCTTCGTAGTACAACAGACACCAGCTGGCCATTTGGCCCTAGCTAAGAGCGGCATACAAAGAGGCTAGTACTCTAACTACAGACAGTGATTAACATAATTCAAACCTATTAATTACTAGAATTTTTTTGTTATATGTACGACCTATAGCGGAGATCAATCTCTCACTATAATAACTAAAGCAAATTAACAAAACCAAAGCGGAGCTGAAATGAACTTGGGTGTAGCCATGTCATTACCTGAATGAGATGGGAGACACAAGAGTAGCTTAAGCCCAGAGCAAAGTGATGAGTTTCCAGCCTCTGAGTTTCTCTGCTGGTGGCTCTGGGTTCTCCTCGGCATCCTTGAACAAGACATCCAACTGGACCTCGTGTGGTCTCCACATTCTGGTACCCTTGGCGAACTTCCAACCGAAGTAAAGGACCAAAGCAAGTGGGATGACGAAGTAGCAAGAGAAGAAGTTGGAGAAGAGGAAGTATCCATGGATGAAGTTCTTGAAACCACCAGTCAACAAGAGCAAGAGGGAGAAAAGACCGGAAATCCAAGCAGCAGCTGGTGCGAAGGAGACGGAGTGTGGAAGACGGGAACGTGGGATACCCTGAGCCTTCATAGCACGAGTCATGCAGATGTGGTTAGCAGAAATGATGATCCACTCGAACAATGTCTTGGCGGAAGAGATAGACTGGAACCAGTCGAAGACGGAGGAAGCAGACTCAGAACAAGACATGTAGGACAATGGAAGGAAGGCACAGGTGGCAATGTTACCAACCCATGGAACACCCCATCTGTTGGTCTTCAAGAAGATCTTTGGAGCCTGACCCTTAACGGCAAGAGCGAACAAGAGACGGGTACCGTGGATAATGGCCTGGTTACCAGCAGAGAAAGCGGATGTCAAGACAGCAGCGTTAACGATGTGTGGAAGGACCTTGATGTTAGCCTCTTGCATGGCGACGACGAATGGAGAGGAAGAAGCGTTACCAGAAGAGGAAGCAATCTGAGAGTTGTTAGATGGGATGATGAGACCAATACAGAAAGCGGCACCAACCATGAGGAAAGTAACTCTGTAGAAGACACGCTTACAAGCAGTGAAGATGGTTCTTCTTGGGTACTCAACCTCAGCAGCCAAGGATGGGACACCTTGAAGACCACCGAAAGAGTAGACGGCACCGGAGAAAGCCTTCCAGAAACCAATGAATCTACCAAGGGCGCCTGGCTTCAAGTACTCAACAAATGGACCTGGGTCTCTCCAGTACTGGAAACCAATGGTCTTGTGGTTTGGACCACCACCGGAGGTAATGACGATAGAGACAATCATAAGACCAACAAGCAAGACGATCTTGATCATGGCGAAACCGAACTCAATCTCACCGTAGTATCTGATGTTAATAGAGTTGAAAAGGACAATGAGAACGATAATGATGGAAATCCAAATGGCTAATGACAAATCGGTCCAGTAGGAAACAATGACAGCGGCGGCAGAAACTTCAGTAGGCATAACGGCAGACCAGATAGAGATCCAACCGTAAGAGAAACCCCAAGCTGGGTCGATGAACTGCTCGGCGTGACGCAAAGTAGCAGCGGTTGTTGGCATAAGGGAAGCACATTCAGCGATACAGATCTGGTTAAGACCAACGATAATGGCGACAATACCATAAGCAAGGAAACAACCACATGGACCAGCGATGGCAAGAACACCACCAGAAGACAAGAAGATACCAGTACCAATGGTAGAGACAAGGGCAATCATCTGCAAATGACGCTGTTTCAAGGAGTTATCGAGTCTCTTTCTGTCCTCACCGAAGACCACTTCGGTATCCTCCTCCATATGGAAGGAGGCAATCTCCATGACCTCAACATCTTGGTCGAATGTCTTCTCAACACCAGAGTCCTTCTTCTCATCTGTGTTGCTCTTTGTAGAGACTGTGCCGGAGCCAGCTCCGTACTCGTATGGGTTAGACATCTTAGTATGTGTATAAGAGTGTCCTTGTTGTAGAGTGGAATCAGGGATCAGCGATGAGGACCCTCGAGAATGTAGCAAGGGGGTCTCTGGGTTTTATATCCGAGACGAGGTTTCTCGGGGTTACTCAATGTGGTGCAATGTCGACCATGATTTCTATATGTTATCACTGATAAGAAGTTGCGCGCTTGGGGGGCTGCACAGTGCTGAGTGCGCCACACGGGCATGCACGGAGCAGGTGGTAAATTGAAGTAACACGCTGAGAAGCGAAAGGGTCTTCTCTGGACATCCGATGGTTCCAAGCGGCTGCGGTTCTAGATCCTAAAAGGGAAGGCCGGCCGTCTTCGAGCTGCTGTAGAGGGTAGATGCCCAGGGGAACCCCGGAGTCTTGGCGGATTTAGATAGGAGTTAACGAGCTATCCTCATTGTCGCTGGCACCCAAAAGTCGTGGCAAACAGATCTTTCTGGGCAGCTTTGAAGGTAGTTGAGGGGTGCTCTACTAACTGTGGATGCTCATGTTAATGATGAAATGCTGTTCTGTGGCTGTGTGTGCACAGCAAATTAGAGAACTGCACTGCGATAAGAAACTCAGCCAGTTCCAAAAGTGCCGCTCGTGCAGCAGCCTCACCAACAAAGAAACTGTGTGCGAACTGGAAGCCTTGGACTACAGACTACAAAAATCGTAATCAAGGGTCTCTCAACCCCCCTGTAAGATAAGATCGGCTTTATGGCCATTAATTGTCGTGGAAATGGAGCCGTACACACAGCCCATCAGGGATCCCTGTCCAGCCATAGCTGCCCACGGTTCTGCGCGGTTACCGATGGCCTATGCTAATCCAGTAAATGAGCCTACGATCATCGGTAGCAAGTAACAAGCCGTAGGCCAGGTCCCAGAGCTCGATAAAACCCCACTGGCATAATCTGAGGCAGCTGTATACGAGAGCCTAGACTCTTTATGGCGTGTCGCAGGCGCTTTTTGATGGCACCGTATGGTCCCGCGGTCTGCCCACCCGCACTTCGCAACATAGAGTTGTGCGGGAAGCCTACCCCGACTCCCAAGGGCTTTTTGACGACGATGCAGTGGTCGGGACTTGTATCTGACAGTCTATAATTGATTATAATCGGTCGCTTATTCCCGAAGCAGTAGATTTTGCGAACATGATTGAGGGACTCCTACAACCTACAACACAAAGAGAGCTGGAGGTGTCCTCCATCCTCCACCTCCTCCACGGACCTACGTCCATATAAGGGAATCGCCGTCGATCCTTAAGCGATCCCTTTCTCTCGGAGATATATCGCTATCGCTGATTAAGGTCAACTCCATCAGCTCGGAGAATACTTTAATCAATTCCACCGGGGTATTCATGACTCATGACATGACAGGTGATCTATTGTCCCAATCGGGTTGGATCTCCGGACATCGAAGAACGCCCCATTGGCCAGAAATCTGTTTAACAGACACATATCAAACATGTTCACCGTAGAAATTATTACAGGCGCTTTATCTGGGGTTGAAACAGCTTATCGGGATCTCATATCTTTGTATAGCAAGGTAGAGCTGATCTGGTGTCATCACCGGTCAACCGTGTGGCACCAAAGATCTACGGATGCCCGGATCGAGCTGACGATTAGCAACCCCCACAAATTAGAAGCTAGTTACAGATCCTTTATATGTTATCAAAGGCTTGTATTAAGATCGGGAAACAGATAAAGGGTCGTCGTCAATATCGTACTCAAGACCAAGCACAGCGCTTAACACCCTATCGGCGGGCGTTGAGGTCAAGCACATAGATAAGGGTGTCGGTCCCCGCACCGTTAATTTCAAGAGTGAGCGAGAGTAGGTGAGAGTTCTTAGGCGATGGTACAGTGAATCCAAGCGTCACCCCAGAGCAAGAGGTTCTCAGAGTTCTCAGTGTTGTCCTTTGGAGTGGCAGAAGCGATAGTGGTTGGCTGCATTTTTACTGTGGTATGATAATGGTGATTAAGTACAACCCACAACTCTCAAACTGGATGGAGATGGTCTATCTTTATACCAGTCTGACCTCTTGAGGCTCTGGTATGATCTGACATTGTTGAACACTGATATATCGATCATAGGTAAGAGGCTTTGTTCCATACCAGCTTCCTCATTGGGATGCCACAATGCTGGACGCTAACAAAACTCGAGTGAGGTACTGTAATGCGATGATACGATGATACAGGAACATGTCTTGAGATGCCAAGATCATTAACTGTAACGTAAAGTAATTGCATGTTCAGACTTCTGCTTTTATTGAAACAGGACTCTTCGGTGATGGCCAGCTGTTTGCGCTTCATCAGCATGATCAATTGAGGCTGTGAGTAGGATACTGTAACTGGTGGCCGGATCAGTGATCAATGGTGACCCAATCACCGGTTATGCCTCATATTGTAGGCTCAGTCATACATTTCTGGAACTTTCCGGTCATTGTGCTTTCATAGATAATGCCAAATTCGTATATTTCTGACTGGTTTATAAGAGTATCAAAGAAAGCTTTGAACACATGCCAAAGTCCGGCTCGATGGCCACTTCGTGATGTGCGGATGTTTAGCACGTGAAATTCTAGATTCTAGACAGCAACAACAAACAAAAACCCTTGCGCCTTCGACTTTGCTGAATGACTTAATCAGACGCATATAAAAGGATTTTTCGAACCCCCACTTTCCCTTAATCCTCATATTCCTTTGAACACTTCTTCATAATGTCCAAAAGAATAACAAGGGCTATGAAGGCTGCCGGTGCTGAAGGAACTGTGTCCGACACTACCGGGTCTCAGATAACACAAGACGATATCAACTCCAGTCAAGCCATTGACGACAGTGCTGATTCCGGTGATGAGCTTGCTATTAAGCCTCCAATTAGAAGAAGATCATCTATTTTCTCTCTCACCGACAACACTCCGCTCGATCCACCTGATGAGTCTGATTTTGTCAAATTTACCTCTGATGAGTACCATTTTAGTTTGATCAGAAATCTTCACCTTGCAGACTTCATCACGCTACTTAATGGATTCTCTGGTTTCTACTCCATTGTATCATGTCTCAGATTCACACTCACAGGCCAACCACACTACGTTCAAAGAGCTCACTTCTTCATTCTTCTCGGGCTTTTCTTTGATTTCTTTGATGGACGCGTCGCCAGAATTAGAAACAAATCATCACTCATGGGCCAAGAGTTGGATTCCCTTGCCGATTTGATCTCATTCGGTGTTGCTCCAGCATCTATTGCATTTGCAATTGGTTTCCAAACCACAATTGACGTTCTTGTCCTCTCTTTCTTCGTGTTGTGTGGATTGACCCGTCTCGCAAGATTTAACGTTACCGTTACTACAATTCCAAAAGATTTGACCGGTAAGTCCAAGTACTTTGAAGGTCTTCCAATTCCAACATCTTTGGCACTTGTGGGAACAATGGCGTATCTTGTTCATAAAAGTCTTGTTGGTGATGCTATTCCATTCGGTGTCGTTGGAGAGGGAAGCTTCTGGGAGTTCCACCCACTCGTCATCATTTTTGCCATTCATGGTTGTGGATTCGTCTCCAAGTCTCTTAAGATTCCAAAACCATGATATATATATATCTGGACAAGAGGTATGTTCTTAACTGAAAAAAGAATGAAGGCGCAATTCAAAGTATTCTCGAGAAATCCATGTAGGCATATGGGGCACAGGGCCGATCGCTGCGCCGCCTCCTTTCACCGAATTATCTACACCGCGCACATTGATCAGAGCCATACAACTCAAAAGTGGCAATGTTTAGTCTCTTGGGTTGTAAGGAGATGGTCTAAAGTTTAAACTCTCCACGAATTACTCCTATCATCCACAGACTTTTGCGGGTGGGAAGTTTGCCGAACCCACAGTTGGCTCTTGGAGAAATCGCGAGTCTCATGATTTGCCCGGGATCAAGACGCGGGAGACTGGCACGGACGGCAAACAGCGTCGAGGTTCTCAACTGTTTGTTGGGGAATATCAGCTATTTGGGGAATGTGATTTGTAAATTGGCTTAGGAGATGCAATAGATGCTTGGCCCTAAATTCCAGAATCAAAGTTCAGAAAGTCAGTGCAGGAACGCGCTTTTTTGGCAGGTATGGGGCCTATTTTTAAAAGGTCACGTGACCGTGAAATGCGGGATCTAGAATCTAGAATCACACGGAAAGGCTTGCACCAAGCTTGAGCCCGAAACCAAAGTAGACCAATTTCCTTCAGCGCCAACTTCATAAAGAACACGTTGTGCTATAAGCTGGTGGTTATACACCTACAGAAGCTTAGCTCTATCATACACTGCCTTTAGAACATCATTCAACCACAGGCCACAAGCAATTATCATTGGTCCATCTTTCTTTACCCCAACCCACATTTGCCATTGATACAGAGATGGAACAGGTCGACGAAACCATCCTTCCAAAGACGAACTATCATTCGCCTTTCTACTCGGCTGTTCCAACACTATCCCAGCCTACTGAGGTTCTCAGTAAGCGGTTTGAACTATGGAGGCAGATCATCAAGTCGTTGGTTAACTATTTCAAAGCTACTTCAGTTGCCACAAATCAGTTTTCCATCATCAACAACAACATCGTTGATACTATTTCATTCCCCTTCTTTACTTCGTTAAGCAAGACTACGTATAGTGGAGATGTTCATGAGATCAGGGAACCACTTCCGGAGAACACAAAGAAGCAGTCGTTCTTTGCCCCGTTTGGTTCCGGTTCCGTACAGGATATCCAGATTCTTTTGAAGAAGTATCATTTGAACATGGCACAGCAACAGATTAAGATTGTTCATGAGCTTCAAACTCAGATTATTCCAAGATTAGAGGAACTTCAAAGGGATTTGCTTTCTAAGATTAGGGAGATTAAGCAGTTGAATGGAGACTTTAAGAATAACTTGAAAGAGGATATCGCATTGACTGGTCAATGTCTTGATGATTACCTTACGGCCGTTAAGAAGCTTGATCGTGGAGATGAAACAGAGTTGAGTCATAAGAGTGATCCATTTCTTTTGAGAATTAAGTTGGAGTTACAATTGAAACAACAGTTGAATCAGGAGAATTACTTGGAGGAAGCTTTTATCAATTTGCAGATGACAGGTCTGGAACTGGAGAAGATTGTGTTCAATGAAATTCAGGATTCTTTAAATAAGTATTCCGAGTTGATTTCTCAAGAGATTTTCGTCATGTACAACGATTTGATTAATGAGTTGCATGAAGGTGTCATTTCTAAGAAGACGTTCTTTGAATGGGACGACTTTATTGAGAGAGATAACGGTAAGAACTTCCTCAAGTTGACACATGATCAAGAAATGCCTGTTCCAAGAAAGATTTCAACTTTGCAATATCCATACAACAAGCATGTGATCTCTAAGGCTATCAGAAGTGGTTCCTTATTGAAGAAATCCAAGATCTTGAAGAACTATACCAAATCGTTCTTCATCCTCACTATGAACTATCTGCATGAATTCAAATCACCAAATCTGTTTGAGAACTTGACACCTGTTAATTCTATCAGACTTAACGAATGCATTTTGACCGAATCTACTGAGAACAAGTTCCAACTCCATGTCAAATCTTCTCATAGTTTGAAAGGTCACAACTACGTTTTCAAGTTCATCCCTGAAGAGATGCAAGAGCATGAATTCAAGAAATGGATTATGGATTTGAAATCCTTGACATCATTCAACACATTCCAAGAGCGTATGTCTTTCCTCTCACGCAAGTTGGTGAGCTCCGGTGGTTCCAATAATTCATGTTCTTCTAAAGCCGGTACACCAAGATTTGAAATCCCAAATCCAATGGACAACATCCAAGACGTTACCAAGAAACTTCAAGAGATGCAATCCCGTTATGCTCCACCTGATTCAAGTACAATTTCACCATACACACATGAAAATGGAAGTTACAGTCATCTTATCCCATCTGCCAACGGTGCAACTATCACCTTGCCTAGTGCAGTCTCCCCAGCCAGATCAGCAAAGGACATTCCAATATCCCAACCACATGAGAACGTTATCCCACGAGCAAGCTCTCCAATAGCACAAGTCATCCGTTCCACTTCCGAACGCCCATCCACAAAACTTGGTCTGGATACTTCCAGCGTTCCAAAGTTTGAAGTTCAAGCGCCAACGCCAGTTGTGACCTCAAAGCCAATCACGCTATTAACCACTGAGGGCGCAGACCATACCACACATCAACCACAGCATGGACGCAAAGTGTCCTTCAACGAAGAAGTGGACTACTTCTCTCGACCAGTGGGATCTCCGGGCTCTGATATCATGAGGGCAACGACCCCAGCTATTGGAGATCTCTCTGCGCAGAAAGTTGAGCACAAGCACATCGACTTGGGCCAGCCGCTGTACTCTAATGACGAGACACCAAAGTCACCAGTATCAGACGATCCACAACTACAGAAAGTGATGGACTCGATCCGAAGGGGGTCTATAGCACAGTAATCACATATAATGATGTGCGCATGATAACGGACATGGTCTGATCGTAGTTGTAAACGCATCGGCTAACGCTTAACGCCCCGAACTTCGAAGCGCGCCAGTAGCCGACGCGTCAAAAAAAGGAGTCCTGTGACGTACTTGTGAGGGGCGGGCATGGAGTCACCGCTTGTGGGGCACTTTACTGCTATTGGCTGTGTACGGTTCGTTGATGTTGTGATTTATGGATTTCTGGTAGTTGGTGTTGTGTGTACAATACACCATTATACCCATATCGCTGTCCACTGCCTTATTCGTCTGTATATTGAACTTGACTTAAGTCGGCGGCAAAGACTTCCCCCTTTGGAGTGGGGCCCTCCTACACCCGCACACCACCCTTCCCCTCATCGATGGGCCATCCCGCTCCGTCTGTGACTCTTTGGGCCGTCACTCAACGGCGTCTACGGAGCGGGTTGGGGCCAATTTTGTTGGTTCTTCTTCATAGCAACGAGGTGTTCAGGGCCTCTGATCTCTGTAGTAACTAGTGCTAGCATGGCTGAACTCTCGCCCGTCACCCCGTAGTATGAGTCAACTGCCGGAGGCCCGAAGAGCCTGATCTTGGACGAGTGGCTGACCCGTTTTTTGTTAGCGTTCTTCTCGGATAAAAATCGTGGTTGGGGCAACATATTGTTCCGGCGTCTCGAGTGCAGGACGGTGACACACCGACAAGAGTTTTCCATCAACACTTTTTATAACCCGCCCACGCCCCCCTCTCCCTCTCTCCTTATCTCCCATCGTCAGCAAACGAACGTACGCAAACTAGGTGACCCCGTAACACTCACTCATACTCACCTACCCTTCACACACACCCTTACCGCCCAGCCTTCTCATTCCTCTGTCACCGCATATCCTCTCACTTACAGGGAAAACCTCTCATTCTACCACCCTCTACCGCCACCCACTGAGAAGATTACCTAGACAGAAATCACACTACCGTTACCGTAATTAAAAAGATCCCCCCTCTCGGAAAAAATACTTCACATCTACCATCAACATGCGGTTACCGACACATCTTCGCTTAACGCCCTCTATACCCTTCCCAGTTCCTATGGCCGAAGAAAAGCTCATCATCGTGATGGTTGGCCTCCCCGCCAGGGGCAAGTCGTACATCACAAGAAAGATATTCAACTACCTTCAGTGGCTTAACATCAACGGCCAGGTTTTCAACGTTGGAAACAAGAGAAGATGCAACTTGGAAGATGAGCAAAATGCAGATTTCTTTAACCCAACAGATGAACAAAACGTCAAGATTAGAGATGAACTCGCCATGGATACTCTTGATGAGGTTCTCGATTATTTATCTAATGATGGTCAAGTTGGTATTTTCGATGCTACAAACTCTACAATCAAGAGAAGAAAAATGGTTGTTGATCATATTCACGCTGCCGCCGAGGCTAAGGGTTTCACTGAGTACAACATTATCTTCCTTGAATCCATCTGCAATGATGAAAATGTCATCACTCAGAATATTCTGTTGAAGCTTAATGGTCCTGATTATAAGGATCATGTTAAGGAGACGGCTCTTTCTGATTTCAAGAAGAGACTTGCAAACTATGAACGTGCTTATGAAACTGTTACTGCTCAAGAGTTTGCTGGTGATGAGACTTGTCAATTCATTAAGATTGTGAATATCTACAACACACAGTCTAGTGCTGACTTCCATGGATTCCTTCCAATCATCCTCCTTAACTTCCTCACGAACTTCAACATTGCCAAGAAGAGAATCTGGGTCTCCCTCCCACATATTGACTCCTCTGATATCATCAAGAGCGTTACTGGTAAAGGCACCGAGGAGTTCTTTGTGTTCAACAGTACTCCTTCTGCACATAAACGCCTTCCATTGACACTCAACGTTGATCAAATTCATGATGTTATTCTTGATATTGAGAGATCTCCAAGAAACATCCTTATTCAGACACAGGATGAGTTTCTCATTAATGGTATCCTCAAATATTTCCAGCTCATGAAGGACTGTCATCCAGATTTGACCACAAAGGTGTTATGTATCCACCCACATCACTACTCTGTTGGTATCCAGAGATATGATATCCATGATGTTCCAGAGATGACGAGATCTAACTCTACAATTTCAAACGCTTCCACTCTTATCACGCCAAGAGAGGACCTCAACTGGCACAACTTCAAGTACCAGAACTTGAACATCAACGAGCTCACTTCAAAACTGAAGGATCTTCCATCTGGTGCAGTATCTCCTTCTCCTTCAGAGGAAACTGAAACTATGGAGGAGTGATGTCCCTTCTCTTATATTTATTCCCGCATGTCTCTTAATTCTGTTGTTCTCTCATGTCCCGTTCCGATCACCCCCAAAAAACAATCATGTCCCCTATATGTTTCCAAGCTATTTATGACCCTTTCATGACACCCACCAGAACAAAAATACACTATACAAATATGCTGGACATTCAAAAGGCCCAGTTATACTGGCCACACACTCTGTTTTTCAAAGAAAAAAGTTATATAATTGTTGTTTTCTACTGGTTTCAAGACATGCACATATTTATTCGTTAGAAAAAATCTGTAGTTTGAATATCAACGGAATGGCGGCCTTGTATCTTTTTGAACGGGTTCTCTTTGTCTTCCTTCACTTGCCCTTGTTGGTTTTAAAACACCTCCAGTGACACGTCTCCCTACCACTGGAATCCTTGATGTGTGTTGAACGATAGGTTTAGCCCTAGGTTTCCCCACTAACGAGCTGCGCGTCGGTTGCATGACAAAAGACCTATCAGCGTCATTAGTCATGTATGTATCATCTGCAGAATCTTGTTCTTTGAAGTATTGCTCAAGTCTTTCGATCTTCTCTCTGATTTCATCCTGTTTGAAGTTCTTAAAATCGGGAACCTCATCAAACTCAACGGTATATGCGTTGATCTGGAGTCCGTATAAAAAAGACGCAAAGGACTCATTAAATGATGTGAGAGAGTTATGAATGGATTCGATCTGCTGGATGTTTGAACTCATATCGACAAGGTTATCACTGAGTTCACTGAAGGATTCAACGAATTGATCAAGAGGAGTATGCTCAGAATCAATATCGTAATGGAGTCCGGGTGAGGGAAGAACGTTGGAAGATCGTGATTTACGATGTGGTGTGTGTGCCCTAGAACTTGGTTTAGACATCCTGCGGATTTGAAATATGAGTGTATGTGTTAGAATGGTTGTTGTCTGTTGATGTCAGAGAGAAGTCCTTGTTTTGTTTACGCGTCAGAATTTTGGCTGGGGTTACTGACCCGTATGCGACTGGCAGATTTTTGAGTGTAGAACGCTACAAATGAACGATTTGATATGTACAAAACAGTCGTAAATATAAGATATGTACTGGTATCACATGTGTCTGCGAGCGTGTTTGAGTTTATCCTTTAATGGATCCTTTGGAGTCTTTCTCAAAACAATGAAGAGCAAGATCGAAGAGGCGAAACACAAACCGTACCAAGTGACGAGATATTGCAAGTGGTTATTTCTCAAATCCAATGTAGCAGCTCTTCCAACTGGAACACCAGCCTTCATGAGCTGATACTCAGAGAATTCCTGTGCCTCGCCTGGTTCGGTTGGTTTCAACTCTGTCACGTTGTGCTGTTTGGCCTTAGCCCAGAACTTCCACCATGGCTTTGGCTCATTCACAACTCTAGTCTCAATCGGATGATCATGGAGGTCCTTAAGAGCCGCAGCATGGAGTCTCATACAACCAGTGAATTCAGACATCTCATCATAGTCCAAAACGTGCCATAATCTGGATTCCGGATCAAGTTTGTCCATAGTAAGAGCAGCCTTGGGGTTGATCATCTTGATGATACACTCAACAGAAACCTCGTGCTGTGGCACTGACAAATGCTGCAAACTTCTTCTGGTAGGAATAACTTTATCATCAGTTACAAATCCACGCTCAACCAAAATATCAGGGCCTCCGTCAGATCTTACAAGTGGTGTGTAAAGAATGTAACCTTTCAACTCGTTCTTGACCTTAGGACCGACAAAGACCTCTCTGGAGTGGTCAAACTTACCCTTGAGGATAACACGTCTGTATTGCCAGTCCTCAGCATCTTCAGGCTGGATGTTCTTAGGTAATGGGATAGGATCATAAGCTAAACGGTCTTCACAAGTGGCAATGAGGTTGTTCTTCCATTTGAGTCTTCTCAATTGCCAAGTTCCGAGCCAGAACGAGATAATAGGCATGAGAATGAGCAAAGAGAGGAAGATGTATTTGGACAAAGTCCACTCCTCCTTCTCATTAGTCTTCACAGGCTTCCAGTCAACATTAGACGTGATCACAGTTCTGCGTGGCGTGAGTGGGGTCCGTGTGTAGCTGTTGGAGATTGGCTTAATGAAAGAGTGATGCTGTGTGGCAAGTGTGACACGACGTGAGGCCAACGAAGTGTATGTGCGTAGGACCGTGGATGGCCGTATCACTCTGTTAAGAGTGAGACGAAGCATGTTTTATCCGTGGTGCGTGGAGAGCGATCTAAGCAACGGGGAACGAGAAGGTGGGATGTGCTTCACTATGCTCGGGCTTCAACAAGGTTCGATTTTCTGCCTTGCTCACGTGACTTCTGGAGTTTGGAAAAAAGATTTTGAAATACCTAGAAATGGTAATTTTCCTAATGCGGCGAACTCGCGATTCCGTCGCAAAATGGAACAGCGGCGGGCCTCGGACTTCGGAAGTTCAGGCCCGTATGTTAGGTTATTGGTTATTGCTACTATCAACGCCAATTTAAAGATCATTTCCAGGTTCATTTACGATCATGAGTTCTCGTTAAATGTTAAATAGGGGATAGGGGATAGGGGCATTTATCAAAAAAATCAAAATAATAGCCATAAATAATCTTAACCTGTTACCAAACCATTACATCATGAATCACCAGGATTCTTAAAACGATACACAAAACATTAACCTCTGACCTTTTCAATGTCAAGGTCACGAGTGTCTCTTCCGTCACTAGACTCGGAGCGAGAAAGGTCCTCGACGAACTGGTCGCCCTGCTTGATTTCAATCTCGCCAGCCTCGGCCTCCTTGACATGAGCAATACCAGAGTTGTCTGGACAGAGAGCAGCACCTCTTCTTCCAATGAGATACCATGGCAAGTTGAACACCTCCTCCATAGACTCCAAAGAACGACCAGAGATTTCTGGGAGGAAGAACCAAGCCCAGAAGAGACCAAGTGCAAGGACACCAACAGCGAAGAAGAAAGTACCAGCAGAAGTCAAGGCCAGGAACAAGGATGGGACAGCCTTGGTGTTACCATACTGGTTGGCAAAGTGGAAAGCCATAATGAGGGCAGTACCAATGTTACGGACTCTCAATGGAAGCATCTCAGAGTTAATCAAGTACTGAATGGAGTTCCAACCCAAAGTCCAACCAACACCAGTCATGAAGAGGAAGGCCAACGCACCGACACCAGCCTTAGCTTCACTGCCAGTCATAACGTATTCCTCATCGGTGGCGTTTGGAACAATCTGAAGGAAGATAGCGTAATAAAGAGTGGAGATCATCTGAACAGTAACACCAAGGTAAAGGGCACGCTTTCTTCCAAGGTAGTCAATAAGGAAGAAGGCACCAATGTAAGCACCAGTGAGCTTGACAACAGCGAGGATAGCAGAGTAGAGAATCTTTCTATTACCAGTGACACCAACCAAAGCAACAAGTTCTGGCATGTAGATAGTGATAGAACCGGCGAAGGACCACTGTGAAAGAATCTGACCAGAAATACCAAGGAACATTCTGTATCTGATGGACTTAACCATGAAGAGCTCCTTGAGAGCACCAAACTTGGACACCTTACCAGTCTCAGCGGTCTCTTGGGCAAGCTGCTCCTGGATATCAGAAATCTCAGAAAGGATGTAAGCGTGGTTTGGATCCAAGTTTCTAATCTTAGAGAGGTTGCCGTAAGCTTGGTCAATCTTTCCAACCTTGACGAGCCATCTTGGAGATTCAAGACAGTTGAAGGAACCAGCAAGCAAAAGACCAGCCAAGACAATCTTCAAAGATGTTGGGACTCTCCAAAGGTTGTCATCATCCTCATCCATGTGAATAGCACAACCATAGTTAGCGAAACCGGCAATCATAGAACCCAAATACACTGCACCAGCAAAGACACAGTTACAAAGACCTCTAATGTTTTTTGGAGAACACTCGGACAAATAACAAGGACCAATGACGACAGTCTGACCAATGGCGAAACCTTCAATAAGTCTTCCAGCATAGAGTTGACCAACTTCCTTAGCTGTGATCTGGATGACGGCACCAACAATCCAACCAACAAGACACATCTTCAAGGTGGTGATACGACCGAACTTGTCGACAAGGTACATAGCGAGGAGGGAACCACCAATGGAACCAAGCTGGACCATTGATGTGATGTTGGACTTCAAGTTGGTGAGGTATGTAGAACTCTTTGTCTCATCGAGAAGACCGAAACGTTGCTTGAATGAATGCTGTGCGACAGAACCGGCAATGTTACCTTCGTCGTAACCACGGGCAGATCCAAGAATACCAAAGAGGAAGACTGCGAAGAATAATGTTTTGTTGTAAATCTCCTTTGGCGCATCGCCAGTGTTGTAGAATTTACCGAAGAAGCCCATGTTTGTGTAGTATGAGCTCTTTTGTTGTTACTCAAGCAGTCTTGATGAGGTACATGTGGAGGATGTTAAAAGGTCTTTATATAGGTATGATCAACTTCCGATTCTCCACTGCTGACACATCTCAACCCACAAATAGTCAGTTGTGATGACTCCGCACGATTACGGCAATGTGAGGCTGTTGCTGCCCAATTGGGAGAGAACCGGGTCTGAATTCAAGTTGTGGGGAACCGGAACAAAGGATAAATCTGATTCGTCACAGTCATATGATTGGCCCTGGGAAAATTCTGGGCATTATCTGCATGATACAGGGTTCCTAACCCGGCTCCTTAGCCGGTCTGAAATAGGGCGGACCCCCTGTAGCACCCCCAGCAGGTGGACTCAGAAGACGGTGTTCCCAGCCTCCAGGTCTGAGGCGTGGGCAAGTACGAAACTACAATGGATAACCAAGAAAACTAGGCATCTGGGCATATGTGGGCCAATGTCTTACGTCTTACTAGATCCATTTCTTGATAGGGTTGGCGTTTTTTGAGTCACTCACGGCCCACGGCTGGGGGAGTCAACGAGGACCCCTTCCGGTCATCCCAGGACCGCAGGACCCTCCGAGGACCCCGTCTACTGCACCCTGTAATCGCAACATAGGAAGCCGCATCCTGGAAGGGACTTTGGTGCGGGGGTAGGTAAATCTCTCCGGCCCTACCCGTACATTATGAGGCCGCAGTCTCGCAGATTCTAGGTTCCAACCGGATTGTTCGTCTGCGTAAGGTTTGTTTAATCTTACTTGTCATTAAAGAAAAAGAGGGGAACGCCGTCCGTAACCGGAACTGAAGCTTTTGGTTTCTTGGCTTGAATCACTTGGCTTCGAAATAAAGGAAATGACAGTTTGTGTCCTGTAAAAGTGGGCGTTCTTCTCCGAAGTCCGGCGCTTGGCAGCTTGAACGAATCGCGATCAGCCTGAGGGTTCATGGCAACCGCACCAGCAATGGTCAATAAGCTTTTAGCTTTGGGCAGTAAGCAGTTAGAGGTTTGTCATTTGAAGCACGTTGACGGGGTCATGGTACTATCTTGATTACCGCATCTCTCCTACCTATGATGACTACATCTATTTGTGGGGGCGTTTTCGACGTCACTCTGGCTCCAAATTTGGAAGTAGGAGATGGCGTTACACTCACACATCCACTCATATGCGTCTAGATTTGGTCTCATTTCGTCATATCTATACTGATGTCACTTCTACTTAAGCAAATAACTGCTTATGTACTCCGCTGGAGGAGAGTATTGCTAGATTTGTGAGTTCATATGCTGATCACCGAAACATCAAGAATTTGCAACAAGTCATTCCGAAAGAGCTCTGGGACTAGTAATTCGACAGCTTTACGGCATAACTTTATGATCATAGCATGGACCCATCTTCGAAACCTAAATTCCCCCTTTGAAGTCTCTTTTCTTTGATGATCCTTGCCTGTGGAGGTCTTCCGACGGAAATCCGGGGTGCCGGGCAGGAACGTATAGGCATGGCGATCCCGGAGCTTTCCTGGGGGTGGGAGAATCTGGAAAGCATATTTATCTAGCAGATTCCTCCTTTTCATCTAGATACTACTCGCTATAGCTACTGGTCCTTCCCCTTGATGCCTAAAATGATGTGGTTGTGTCCTGTTGTTGGTCTTCCACAGGACTTGAACACCGAGCCACGCCACACATATGGAAGCCCAAGGAATAGGCAACCGGTTCACAAAGAGGGGAGTAGTGACTGAGCAATGAGCAGCTCATGGTTTGTGAGATTTCTAGGCATTTTTTCGGATTGGTGGAAGTCAATAAGGGTTGGTTTTGTGATGATTGGAAGCAATCGGCCTTTAGAGCTTCTCTAGCTCGTTTTGCTGACAGGAGAAATTATCCGATTATTGTCTATGTGCTTAGAGCTCCACTTGATACCTAAGTTTTTATGAAAGACTGCTTTCTTGATACTGTCTTTATTCACCTGTTACTGGTATGGAGGTAACTGCTGATCGACAAGCTCGTGACCCGTGACCGTCTGCACAGGTGGAGCCCGGTTGAGAAATGAGAGCACACCACGCACGACGCGTACTGCGAGTCTCCGAACGGGAGCGGGGGGGGGGGGGGGGGTGGGGGGGACCACGCCATAGCGGGCAGGGTTGTGAC